>JAQFYP010001160.1:0-16888 GCA_034694865.1 Bilobella braunerae | reverse complement strand
GTCGTTTGAGTCTTTTGAGTCAACCTTGAGGTCACTTTGCCTGGTCAACTCCAGTTCTGATCAGAACTAATCGTTCTGTGCATCGCTACCAAATCATTTATTCAGTCGCATCAGCTCTCCCACTTCATAACAAACAGTGTTTCTAGCTAGGTTAAGCAAATTGCAACTCCATTAACATAATTTTCTAAAGAAAGGGAAAAAATTCCAATACCGCGAGTATAGCTGCATAGCCGAACATGATCTAGAACTAGGAAGTCTACAGCACTGAACAATGATGTAAGGTTAAGCAAAATTTGCAATTCATGCTATTGTCTTAGCAGATTAGTCTGTAAAAGTTGGGCAAGCCTAGTGGATTAGAGATCTTTCTTCACTAGTTAGGTTGAGAATGAGATTCGAATCCCTTCATCAGCCACAAAAATGTCATCGCTATTGGCTTTCGCTTAAGGAACTCCGAATGTGCATCTCCGTATCCCTGTGCCTAGACATTACATGGTCAAAGGAGTTGGAAATTTTTCGCAATGTTTTCCAATAGCTTTCTGAGAATTTAGATTACTATACTCGTTTGCATACATTCTTACCTACTACCTTACATGTTGACCGGGCGCTCTGCGCGAATATCAAGTAACTTTCCGTTAACTAAGTTGTGTATGTTTGTAGTATGTATGTAGTATGTTTCAAGTAATTTAGTGAGGGTAAATTTAAATATGCAAATTGATAATTTAAATTTTAGTTTAAATTGAAATTTTAAATTAATTTAAATTAAATCTAAATTGAAAAAAAAACATCCCTGTAAATTCTAAATTCCGACTCAAATACGCTGAATAATTTTTGTGTTTACTTAATACTTGACGAAAATTAGTAATATTTTATATTCTGTACGTGTACCTATATTCTCGTATCCATTTTCATCTGAGCACGCCTTGCATACAACAAAAACTGATAAATAATTTAAAATTACTAAACCATCAAATAACATAATACTTAACTGCTGCAAACGGACACAAACAGAAAAATTTGAGGCGGAACTAATTGAATGAAGCACGTAATCTGTCCACTAATGTGTCGGTTATTAACAAATTAATGTGGATTTGGCATAAAAGTGTATACAATTTTTGCAATATTGTCTACAAACATTTTTGCCTGAAAACAGAATTTTTAATTTGCTATGTTTTCCAAGCGAAGCCGAGAGTATATGGAATTGACATATGATGCGGGATACTATTGGAAGAGCTATGGATTCCAAGTTGTAATGCAAGGGAAATTCTACGGAGTTGATCCTCTTAAAAGGCAATTCCTAGCTAAATGCGTCACAGTTTTAGCATTACTTATATTGATTTTTGGCATTACGTAAGTAATTGTAATAATTACCGCTTTTTCACTAACAAATTAGAAACTTTTCAAGTGTACCTTGTGCGGTTTTTTTTTTCTAGAAATAAGCCAAAAGCTAATGAAAGTAGTGTATAAGCTAGAATATGTAAATTCAGAGCACACATCACAGTGTAAAAATTTAGGCTGGTACCCGTATTCAGGTTTACGACCAAAATGGAACATGAATTATTATAGTTTTACTACCCTTATTTGCATAAATGTATTTAAATAAATTTTTCATTTCACGTTCCTACCCTTTCCCTTACATGTTGACCACCTTCTAGCCTAGCGTGTCAATCGACACACAAACACGTAATATATGTCATTATCCGTCCGATATTGTAATATATGAGTTTCTTGAGATCCTGCCAAGAACCAATTTGTCTTTGTTTGACCTTACGTGGCCCTAGTTCATCTTAGCAAATTGAACTACGTTTGCATTGGACACTTTTCTATGTGACCTCCTGTTAACCTTGTTAACTGTTAACAAAATGACCTTTCAAGGTCAAACCCTACTTTTGCAAACGAAACAAGCAGTTGAGTTGGTTTCAAATGCTCCTTGTATATCCAAAATTATTTTTTCAATTCTCATTTTTTTTAAATGTCCTACCCATTTTTTTTATTCCCGCTACTTGATTGACCGTTTTACTACGGCTTATTGGCTTCAATTTTGCAAATGCAATGCTTGAAAAAGTTCGACTACAACTTCGTTGCAGCAAACAGATGTCCACAACTTGTGCTAATGCTATTACACACGTTGCAAGGTTACACCTATAATGCGCAATATTCAAATAATTGCATGCTACCGGTATCCTATGTCCATAGTGCTGTTGATGGCACTTGAATACTCCTACTTTTTACAGTTAAAGAAATTGGCTTTACCTTGAAATATAAAATATTTAGTTCCAATAACACCAATTCCTAAATGTTTGGGCTTAAACATTCTAAAAAACAATATAGAATAATGAAAAGTTTATCCTACTGATCCTATCATACAATGCCCCATTGACACTCTAGAATCCAATCAGCAGAGTTACGACGTTCTTCAACACAATTTCGCCCAAAATGGTCAAAAGATAGTCATTTGAATTGAGCAGAAAATGGCTTCCAACACGAACAGTAATTGGGCGCCTCGATTTCCAGAAGCGTTTCTTGTAGGGATGTGTAAAGGTGGCGTTAAGCGCTGAAAAGCAATACTTTTCGGATAAAATATGACATGCTACTGACATTTTGATGGCGATTTTCAAACTATAAGACATCGTCACGAAGGCACCAATTACTATTACAAATAGCAAATAGAAAGTTGAGATGCTGAAGGTGAACAAAATGTACAATTGAAATACAAGAACGGTGTATGTGAGGTACAAAACTGCTTCAAGTACTTCAGAAAAAGCATGATGGGCAATAATATTCCATACTTCAAAAGTCATGTAAGTAAGTTCAAATTTTCGTTCAAGTCCAGGTACTTCCGATATAAATTTTCTGTTAATGATCAAAAGTAGACCAAAAAATCAGAGAATTGATTAATTAGGTGCCGTTCATGTTACTTCAATTTATAACTTACTGCAATTTCAATATCCACATTTGAAGAATGTTTACACACTGCAATGTCGAATTTGCAAATAAGACCAATGCAAATACACCATACACCCCTGCCATGCACCAAACTCCTATGGTGATTAGAAGAACACAATTTATCACCCAAGGGTTCAAAGGAAAGTGTAGTGTTTTAAATATAAATTCAAATGTCCCATAAACATGATTTGAAATATCATTATTTGTTCCATAAATCAGCAGTACAAACGGTAGTATGGTAATGCGCAAACATTTGAAGCCCATGTTAAGCACCAATAGCAGAAATTCGCAATCATCTTTATCCGAGTATGGTGAGACTCCATGGGTTTTATCTGGATTTATATAAATTTTATTTCAAAATTTCAAATTTCAAATTTGAAAAAAAAATATAAATTTTAAAGCAAACTCTGTTCCAATTTTTTTTCGCGAGACACGTTGTTTTGTTATTTCTTTTTATCTCATTCTTCTCTCCATATCTCATTGCATTACTGATATTAATTACATTATATAAAACAAATTTGGCTGTGGTTTGTGAGTGGTCAGGCATCAACTTCACCGGTTTTTCTCTCTATCATTTACAACAAGATACCATATGGCCTGATGTACCTAATGTAAACTAGGGTATCAGCCTATAGGATGTTACACTGTGTGTTGAATTTAGTACATTTCTAGTCCAGGTACTTGTTTCATTTACTATTGACTCTTTCATACAGAAAATAATTTCATATTAAGACGCACAATGTGTATTTAATATATTTCTAAATATTGAATTGAAAACGATTAACTGTTACAATTTCGTACGTGAGTGTCTCAGAACAGAGTTTGTATACAAGAGTACTGACAGAATGTCGTCCATATATATGAAATACCAAAATTGTACAACGACGATGAGCGATAAAAGCGACATTTCGCTTAAAGTATAGACGAGTAGTGCATAACTCGTAGTTAGAGGAATTGAAATTGGGAAAAAGCCAAAAGTCACAATTATCAATATAAATAATGCAACAGCTGCAACGCATTTAGTTTGTAGTTGACTTTGAAGAGGGACAACTTCGTAGAATTTACCATTCTTTACAACTTGGAATCCATAGCTCTTCCAATAGTATCCCGCATCATACGTCAATTGCATATACATCCGGCTTCGTTTTGAAAGCATAATTAAAGTATTCCCGAGTTCTTAGAAATTCCAATTTGTTTTCAGATTGTAAAATTTGAATACAAAGTGGCAAAATTTTAAAAAATACGCTTCCTTGATATTAACAGTCTCAATTTTTATATGAGTACTGATACTAGGGAAATCATGAAGGAGTATTTCAACCGCTTTAATGTAATATTTTTTCTGACCAATTTATCAAACAGATAGAACAATAACATTAAAATAATAATATCCGACATAAAAACTTCGAGAAAAATTCCATGCTGTGATAAAAAAATCACATCTCAAATTTTATGTTTCTGTGCCAGTTTGTGGCCGTTAAGTATAACGAGAGTTCAATAACTTTCATAAGTAATAAAGTTTTTTACGTAAATCGCGCCAAGTTGAAAATGAATACGAGAATATAGCAGCACGTTTAGAACGTTTAACATAAGCAATTTTTGTAAATAATTGAATAACATAAAATTTATTCAGCTTTATTAGAGTGAAAATTTATGATCTTCAAAGTAGTGTTTTCATTTAATACATAATTGAGTAGGAAAAACTACAGCAAGTTTATTAATAAACCAACTAAACTCACAAAAAGTTTGAAGAATGTTTTTTTTTTTCAATTTGAAACTAATCAAATTAAAATATAACAAAATTTTGTTATTTAATTTTAATATACCTAAAAGAAAAATAATCAATGATAGAGTTTGCCTTATAGTAAGATTCAGCGACAATTGACTACCGGCCGCGGACAATATAACTTATTAATGATAAATTGAAATGCAATATGAAATACAATATCCTAATTTTAGACAAAATCGTTAGACTGAGATTTACTCCTCTTCCGATTTAAAAAAGACAAACATGGTGACAATGTTATGATGCAAAGGAAAAACACTTTTGTATGTTTTAAATTCGATTGAGCCCTGGAAAAAATATAACCATAAGCAAACATATTTTTTTATTACAACAATTAGGAAGATTGAAAACATGTTTACCTTCAACATCCCCGCAAGTTTAGGCTTATGGATGTAATTTTTGTACAGCCTCGTCGGCGTCAAGAAACTGCAGCGTTTTCAATCCTAAAAAAAGTTGGAAACACAAACTGCATATAATAATATAATAGTAGGAATTTAAATAGTTAATTGGATCAAATTACTTTCACAATGCCATGGACACTACGCAAACTGAAGCATGCACTTCATTACTTAAATACTTGTGAAGTTGAAGAGTAGAAGACAATGTAGCCAAGATAATTATAATAAATTTGTATGTTTGTGTTTTGATAACCGCACTCTCTGATTTGTCTTAGAAATTTTTATCGTGCGTGATAAAGAATTGCGCTTGTAAACGAAATGGAATTTTCAGTTATTGTCTTAAACCCAACTTTCATATACCCCTTGTATTTAAATTAATTTTAGTAATACAATATGTGAACAAATGAATTACAAATTCTATTAAAAAATTAACTGTACAGAAGCTAGAATTGAACTCTAAAAAATTTTTTCCTACGACGGGCTTCGTTGGCTTTTCTTATTATGTTCATAATAAATATCAAATATTGGTCACTTGAAAAAAGTACTTACCCAACAAGCCCCAGAAATCTTGGGCTAGTTGATCATTTTGATGTGTGGTGCGCTGGTCAGAAGGTGGTACGTCAAGAATTTTCCCAAATTCTGTCAAATCAAGAATACTCATGCCATTTCTAGCATAAATTCATAGCGTTTCCAGAGGTAAAGGTATTTTTTCGACAATAGTTACGTAATTCAGGAAATTGTTGTATTGCAATCGTCAAATTTTTCAGATTTGGAAACTTTACTTTAACTTTACTCAGGAATCGCTCGCTTACCGCTACCGCCGTCTTCCCAGAGAAGTTCCAGGCTGCGTACTGTAGTCCATGCCTCTGCCCCAAGTAGTTTAATTTCCAACAAATCTCCCCTTACTGCAAGTTTTCGTAAACTTGGAAATAAACTAGGGTTTAACTTTGTGAATTAAACATTTCGCATTTGCAAAAACTTCAGTTTCATTAATTTTGGTACATTGAAGCATAGTTGGCAGCAGATGTTCAAAATTTAAAATTTAAATTTAAACTCATTCTTTGACTTTCAAGTAGTTGCATGATAGCTATCTTCCATATTAGTGTAGGCGAAATCATAGACCCATCAAGGTCTGTGAGCGGCTGCAGTGTTAGATTCTAAATCTTGTTTACAAATTGGCACATCTCGGAAATGTGTACAACTTCTGAATCTGTCAGGGTAAAAGTACTTGGAATTGTTGTTGTGAGCAGTGCATTCAGTGGAAGATGTTTCATTATCATTGGAGCGTCTTGTAACCAAATGTCATTTAAGTACCACTGCGTAACTTCAAGAACGCAAAGTGCTGGAGCGTTTCGTAAAATTGCCAAAAGGAATGTTACGCTGTCACCGTTCCACACAATCTTAGTCAAATTTGCAAAAGTAGGAAATTTGTGAAAGTTGGTTTTGAATGGTAGATCAATGTTACTAAGTAACTGAGTACTGGGGTCAATTTTTAAGTACGTGATTGCTTGAAGTGTTTCAAGAAGGACTTGAGCCTTCTCCAAAGCGATTTCGGTTTCCTTCTTTTCAAATTGTCGGAAAAGTGTTAGTTCGATATTGCGTCTGGTGAATTCCTGAGCCAAATCGGCGAGCACTTCAATTGGAATGCTGTTCATTGCTAAGCGAATTCTGGTAAATATGGAGTTAATTGTGGCGCGTTTTGAAAGTTGTAAAAAGTAGATGGCTTCAATTCTTGAAGATACAGTAGTTTGTAATTTTATTTGCTCACATGTGAGCGAATTCCATTTTTTGTTGACGAAGCGGCATGGAAGAAGGTCTTTACATCTTAGAAACGTAAAGATGTCGAGTAGTACCTAAGTTATCATATAATGTTTATTAATATACACATGTGAGCATATGTAAGGTTTTCAAAAAAAAAGAGCACGGTTTCCTTCTTATTGTAGCATTTTTTAATAGAATTTATGTTTATTCATTTATAATCACTTTAACCAATGACTCCCTGACTGTGTTTCATTTTTTGGGGGGTGCTGTTAGGCTAAACACATATATACGTAACGTAAGAACCTCAAATATGATAAGTTGTATGCTTGTTGTTGTTGTTTTTTTGAAAATTATGAGATTGTAAAGTACCTATAATGAACACTCTTCGAAAATTATCTTAATCTACAATTTCTTTTAATAAATGATACCACATATCATACCTTATTTGGCAGGCAATCCATTGTTCCAAGGTAGTACGAATTGTTTCAAGTGATAAATAGGTGTGTAGTACACTAACTCAGAACTAATTTTTATGTTGTTTTACCGTTTGAAGTTGTGATTTGTAATGCTTGGTAGCGTTTTAAGTTGGAGACTATGAGTATAAATTAGTAAATGTCTAACTTGTTTGGTAAAGCCAGTCAACGAAAAAGTCTTAGTAAAATTATCTGATACACATACGCAAAACTGAAACCTAGTTGTTAGTAGCACCAAAATAATCCTCACAATGTATGTTGAATTTTTTTTTTTAGATTTTAATAAGGGTAAATTGGTGATATATTACTTACTTGAATGCATGCTTGCTTGCATAAAGCTAAATCCTCAAGAACTTTCAATAAGAAATTTTCCCTGTATTTTTCTCATTTACCCTTTTTTATCATTTTACCCCTTCCTCTCTACCTGTTTGGAATAATGAGTTTGGTTTTTTGTCGCCTTTGGGGTATTTAATATTAAATTTAGTTTATTTTAAGACAGGGCAACTTTTTAAAAAAGGCGATTTGCTGCAATCGAGTAAATTGCTACCAGTGTCCAATTCGACAACTTTAAAATGTTCATGACAACTTCATTTGTATTTGGGTTAAAATTAGCAACAAACTAATGGACTTGGATGAAGTTGAATAAACGACTACTCGTAAAAATGAAAATGTGGATATCCAATCAAACTGTAAAAATCCCAACGGAAGGCACAAATGCAAAATCCAAATCCAAATTGAAATTGCAAGCTACCAATGTAAACTAAAAATGAAAAATACAAACGCCAAATTGAATTGCACCATGGAAATAAAAAATTTAAATTCAAAAGGTTAAATACAAACTGCAACGTAAACATTTGAAATGGAAATGAGTCACCACCGACATATTTGAAAATCATATCAAAATACCACCCACAATTTCGGCTCTACTTTTGATTAAATTTTAGTCATTTAAACCCAATTTTTGCAATTATTCAACTAGTAAAATTTTTATGTTTAACTAAGCGGCTTTTACAAATTATTTATTACTAATTTACCACAAAATCCAAACTATTTCGGTTAAATTTTTTAAAATAGTAATGTGAATTTCGCAAACGGCGCCTTGCCGCTTTGCTTTACAGAACATTGTGTGGGTGCAATGGTGCCAAAGTGTCTTAAAACTTATTTTTTGTTTTCTTTCAAGCAATCTATTTATGAATTTATGATAAGTAAGATGTTGTAAGATGTAACAGTTGTTATAAACGTTTAAACGAAAAACGCCACTATAATTTAGTAATTTGAATTGGAAATACAAATGGTCGCTGGAAGGTAACCACTCATTCCCGTGAATTTGACCCCTCATCCCCCAACAGGAGGGAAGTTAGCCCATCAGTTTCTCAAAAACGTGAAGTTAGCCCCTCAGCCCCTCAAACTTAAAAAGTAACCCTTTCCAGTTTCTAACATAGAATTTTACCCTCAGCAACTTAAATTTTGTCAAAAAATTCTTCAGTACAAAAACTTGTGGCATATTTTAATCTTTCACATGAAATATATAATCTAGATAAAGACCTATGGAAAATTCAGAGTGATGACTGAGCACCGGACTTTTGCGTTTTACCCTCAAACTCAAATCGTTACTTTGGATTTTTTTTCACTTTCTTCGATTTTAAGCTCGTATTACAAATTTAAACCATTAGCTTGAAACTTTTTTCACTTTCTTCGAATTCGAACCGGTGTTTCTAACTTGAGAACTTAGGATCTAATCCCAAGATTAGCCATAAAAACAGCGTTTGCAATCGGCTTTCTTTTTAAAGAATTGCCTTGCATCTGGCTGTATATGCCCGTATGTTCCTGTTTAAGCTTTGCGGTTAGAAGATATGGAAATCACTAGATGTTTGTTAATTGTCTGGTGAGAAATCAGAAGAGGCCTTCCTAATTAGTCCTTCCCACCATATCCCTGCCAACTGCATTATGTGGTGTGGTGTTAAGACGGGCTCCTGTGCTCCGTCACTCCACAATATTTCTAGGGTGCGTATCGTAGACCAAACGTTACTACCAAATATTTTATCCGTTAACAAATCACCGCTTCGTTGGGTCCATATGCACTGTAGCTTGGAATAGTTATGACAAGCAAGGCGTTCAACGGAATGTTTTCATTACCACTGGAATTTGAAACAGAGAATAACGGCAGTCAGGGTCATGCGAGTGGGTGAGGGTCCAGGGTTCGAAGGGCTGAAGCATGATGTAAGATTGACACTAACAGAAGTTTGTCCGCTTCGTTCCATGCAATTTTTGTAAAATTTTGAAATTTCGAACGCGGCAACAGATATGTCAGCGTCACTCATTTTTGTGCCGAGCTCAATTGTTAGGCAAGTGATTCTTGGTAGATTTTAGAGAATGGCAAATCTTTTGTGGCAAATACTTGTCTTAATTTCCTCGAATTGTCGAAAAAGTGTTAGTTGAACTTTGTATTTGCGAAATTCCCGAGCTATGTCGGTTAGCTCTTCGACTGGGATTGTGTTAATGGCTAAACGCATCCGCGTAAATAGCTCTTTATTTTTTACGCTCTTTGCCATTAAATGCCTTGCAAAAATAAGATAGCTTCCACTTCGTTAGACAGTGTAATTAGCGGGCAGTTTTTCATCATTTCAGTAGCAACTGAGTTCCATTTCTTACTCATAACGCTGGGTCTATAGTAAAATTCCTTTCCTATTCCGTTGCTATGCCGTACCTATTGCTTTCACCTGGAGGCATCCATAGTTTTTCCTTTTCCTTTCCTGTTCCATTGCCCTAACCTTTCCATTTCCCTTTCCTCAACCACTACTTTCTAAAAACTATGGATGGAATATTTTCCTTTTACTAGGAAAACAAAGAATTTGGTTGTTTACAAAACAAATTCGCATGGAGACCGAACATTTTAGCTGTCGTCGAGTTGCGGAGCGCGTTGACCCGTTAACTTACTACCATTCACAGTATTTTCAAATGCTTGAGTACTAAAATTTTGTTAATGCAAAATTAGGAGGGTCTGAGGCCTCTTATTCTCATGATTAATTAGCTACAATTAAGTTTTTGAATCCACATGCTGTTTATCATTTACAACAGCATGAACATATAAACAGATTAACAGATAAACATGCTTCTTTTAGAAAGCAGATTTGAACTAAATTGAAGCAGAAATTATTTGGAAGAGCGTTTTGTTTTAGTTTTTATCCACTTGTAATTTTTAGTTAGAAATCGCTTTCTAGCGCTCACCTCTCGGAGACTTTCTCTTCTCGGATCTCGAGTGAAAGGAAGGGGTCAAATGTATGGGGAAAATCATTTATCATCGACCATTTCAACGAAATGTAGCTAATTTTGGTTGAAAAATGTTGTAGGTATTTACTACAATGAAGTTAAATTAAATGATAATGAAATTAATGATAATTCAAAAATACGAAATAAGTGTTGATTAAATTCCGGCTTGAAATTTTGAAAATTTTGTAGGGAAATGGTACATTTTGATGAAATAAGGTTGGAATTTTATTAGCGTTCCTTTGTCGTTCCTTGCTGGGAATAGAGCTGAGCTCAAGGGCACGAAGGCAGAGGAAAGGCAAAGGAAAGCAACAGGAAAGATCAAGTTTGGATGTTTTCCCTTCCCCTTCCTTTCCTATGGCGTTCCTCCCAGCAACGGCAAAGGAAAAGGAAAGTTACTATGGATTAAAAAAAACATAAAAGTAACAGGAAAGTAACAGGAAAACCACGTACTATAGACCCAGCGTAAGAAGGCAAGGAATTAGGTCCTTGCACCTTAACAACGAAAATATTTCCAGGAGCACCTAACATGGGAAATATTTCAACTGTAGCACGAATTGGGATATGTCACCCCAACACATAAAAAGGTTACGACCCCAAACTAATGATTTTGGTAAAAATTTGTTGTAAAATTTATAAACTGATTTTTTAGAAATGTATGAAAATTTTGAATTTCAAATATTGTAAGTGTCCCCCTTGCGAAACAATAAAAATCACGGCTTAATTCCCATAAGGTTTTTCAGAAAATGGATCAGCAAATTTTAGTATAGAACGTAGAAGGAGTTTTCAAGGCGTGCATCGAAATTTCGATATGCACACCTAAATTCCCATTTTATTTGACTCTTCGCAATGTAAATCGAAATTTCCAAGTAATTTTAGTTTTCGATGTGCATATTGAAATTTCGAAGTACACATTGAAAACTCGAATTGAACTGGCATTCCAATGTGCACATCAAAAACTTAAATTAATTAAGTATTAAATTTAAATCTCAATTTATATATTTTTCTGATCCATTTTCTGGAAAACCTTATGGGATTTAAGCCGTGATTTTCATTGTTTCGCAAGGGGGACCCTTACAATATTTGAAATTCAAAATTTTGATAAATTTCTAAAAAATCAGTTTATGAATTTTACAACAAATTTTTACCAAAATCATTAGTTTGGGGTCGTAACCTTTTTATGTGTTGGGGTGACATATTCCAACTCGTGCTACAGTTGAAATACATCCCATGTAAGTAGTTATATTAGGTTATTAACAATATAACGTTAAATAAGTTCTAGTTATTAAACATCAATCTAACTAACGTAAGACAAAAATAAATATGTAAGTGTGGAATATAAAAAAGGCGTTTTTTTGTGTTTTACGTGGTATATATAATCAATAATATAAATATATATAATATATAATATATTTTTTATTATTTTATTTATTTTGGAATAGTACGTGGCGAATAGCTCCCTATGCTCAATTCTCCTTCATAACACAAACCAAACGTTTAAATTTTTATGAAAATTCAATGTGTTTAGTTTTTTAAGAAAAGCACAATAATGTATCTATTACCGTATTTGCTACGATTGATACCTATCTACCTTATTTGGAAGGTTGAACATTCTTCAAATGTTGTTCAAAATAGATCATATGATGTCCAGAATTGTTGCACCGTAATTTTAAACTTGATTGGATTGTTGCTTTGGCGCGGTTTCCAATGTATGCTAGGGTTGTAAGTTTGATACTGCAAGTATTTACCTAATTCAATTTGTAAACGCAAGTAAAGTAGTTTCTTGGTAAATTTGTCTGATGCATTAATGGGATGCTAACACAAGTACCTATAGTAACATCTAGGTCAAATTGAATGCTCATTTTGTAGTTTTATTTATTTTTGGATTTTTTTTTGGAAGTGATTATGAACTTAGCCTTTTGAGGGATCTGTTCTCTTCCATATAAATTTTCAACCTCAATTTAACAAAGGATTTTTAATAACAAAGAAAGTTTTCTAATTTTTTTTATTGTTTGCCCCTTGCTCTCTACATGTTTGAAATTGTGAGCTTTAAGGTAATTTCATAGCGAAGGTATTTTTTTGAGACAGGACTCAATGGGTTTGGACATTTTTATTCTCTTTTAAAAATTCACATGGAAACTGAAAGAAATTTTTAAAATTAACCGTCCGTAACCACACGTTCCCGTTTCGCAGAAATATAGCATTTTGAATAAATATACGATAAAGTTTCATTTAACTTGCATACGTATACACCATTGTAGTACAATTTTGGGATTGTGTGCTTACTTAAAAGGATCGGTCAAGACTTTTGCATTCATTTTTCTGTTTTTTTTTATTAGAAAACTGTACTTTATTGTGTAAATTGTAAAAACTTAATAGAAGCGTGAGAATGCAAAGAGCTTTGGCAACTTTAGGAACAGTTTAAAAATTTAGGTCAGGTACAAATCCAAATTTTTCGTTTGGGAAGCCTCTAAGGAGAACATGTTTGATCTTAGATTTTAATCTTATTCCAAGTATTCCCAGCTGATTGTGTATTACATCGTATACGTAAATTTAGATATAATGATAAACTGTGCATGAACTCGATTCATTGCACCAACTATTAAAATTTATTGTATGTAAAGATCAAGGTTTAATTTCAACCGGTTACGTAAAGATAAAATCAAAGGTTAAATGAGACATGCATAAAGGCAGGTTAGTTTCTAAATATCAGTGAATTAAATCTGAGTAAGAACGGATAGTTTTATCTGTAAACTTTTTTTCTGAAAATAATGTCAAAGGCACATCTAATCGGATCGTTATAACTACTAGATCAATCTTTAATGCCCTCTACATGATTTTTAGAAACGGGTCTTTCAGACCTTTAAATAGTAAGATTCTCACGAAAAAAATGAACATAACCTTCGTATATCAGTCTTGTAAAAACAGAAATGTTGAAACACAAAATAGAGCACGTAAGAAAAATAAAACCGACAAATCACATTGCAACAAAACTTCCAAGTTGCAGTTTGGTAAGTTAGGTGCAAATAAAACAAACCAGGAATTGAAAAGTATTTAATCAAGGTTTTTTACCAGGTAAACTTTTTCACCACTTTTCACCATTTCAGCCGTCCTTTTTGAGAAAATAATTCTTTTGCCTGCCTATAAAATAAACTTACACACGAATGCTCTTAGTTGTTTTAAATTATGATTCTGATGATGAAGCTTGTACCGGCACTTTTGTTACTTTCCTTATCCTGCTGCAATTCCACCACTGTAACGAATTTAATTAATAATTATAAAAACTGTATTATTAACATATTTGGACTCCAACGTGATATTTTTGTTCATCCTTGGCCAACTATTCCACTAATATTTCGGTCAACTGCAAGTTCTGCTCAGGAAATATTTTCATATCCCGGTAACATCAGAAACGGTAACTTGACTTGTTTTGCTACATTTGTACTTTACCCACCCAAAGACAAAACCATCAAATTCAGTACCTACGGCCTCTTTTATAAGTACATAAGCAATGATGTTAGGAAGGCAATGTACCACAACAAAACTACTATGGGTTTGCAGCACTATTTTCATGTCATTACAAACCAAGACGTGGAATTCAAAAAAGAAGTTGCAAAGGACTATAGAAAAAATTGGTTTGGTGACAACTTCCCAGGTGCTCCACTTCTATATGGAGGCGGAGGCTCTCTGGGAACAGAAGTCGGTCGTGTTGGTACAGCAGTTACGTTCATGCTATCCATGTTCCAAGGTCCTTATATTTTAGTACAGGCAAACCCATTGGATGGCAAAATTTCTAAACTAGAACTCCTAGAACGATATGATCACAATCGTAATTACTTGAAACGCGTAAATTTTACGCTACCCTCAGGCGTCAATCAGTCATCTTATATTGACAACTTACGAACCGGCGAATACGCAGGCGACGGATCGGGTCAATCACGTTTCAAGTACAAGGGTTTTTCGTACAAAAAACTTATGCGTATTTGGAAAAAATCGAGTCATCAGACGCCGGAAACTTTTCTTTTTGGCGAAACAATGAACGCAGGTGAAAGTAAGGTGGTAGGAGTGGATCGCTTTAATCCAACGAAACTTGCCGTAGCTCCATCATCATTTGCTGTATTAATTAGCGAAGAGTACTACACTTTTGCAACTTGCGATGGCATTAACCACTACCTCAAACTAGAATTTTTTTCACGTCCCTACGACATACAGACTTGGGGTTCAACGCTCCTCTTCTCGGTAGTCGTTATCCCTTGCATTATACTTTTGACATATGCTTTGATACTGTCGTACGAAACAAATCGTAACATTTTACGAAAACTTAAAGCCGCATATTTGGAACTTATAAATTTCAATGTTCTGATGCTTATTGAAATTGGGAGGTCTGTACCTTGCATGCAAGAAATTTCAAGCGTTGCAAAAACCTTTCGATTTGTTCTCTTGCCGTGGTCCCTTATGATTGTCATTCTCGTGCAAGCCTACAAGGGCTTAATTGTAACGGAATTGACAGCCCCAAGAGCAGGATTTATGAAATATGAAAAATTCAACGAGACGGAAGGTTTTACGTTTGTAACTAGAGCAGAATTTATGGAAGTTGTTCAAGACCCAACGGAAGCGCCTTATCCAATGCCATATTTTACAATGTTTGCGGTAAGTTCCTACGACATAATTTGCCTCAACAACACTCCGAAGGTCAAGGAGTTTCTCGTAGAGCTTTTAGGCGATAGAGGTGATGTCAACTTGGATCATGCATTTGCAGGCGTAAACTCAACTTTGTTTAGCAGCATAAATCTTGACAACTTCAGTTGTAAAAAACCAAAGAGAAAGGGCTGGAGATGGGCGTTATACAAGTCGATAATCAAGCTGACTGAACAGAGTATATTTGGAAATGGAGTTATTTACTCCATGGTTGGGAAAATTAAGAAACGATTTGATGATATTTTGAAAAGGAAATGCGATCGGAGGGGAATGATTGACGTGGACAGTGAAATTGATTTATTCAATCAATATGCTCGAAGCAGAGGAAGGCCCACTTTTGAAAAGGGAAAAGAAAAAATTCCCGTAAAATACGGATTTTCATTTCATGGAATTTATGCTCCAAGGTACTACAAATATGCGCAGTCCATGATGGCAGCGGGCGTATTTCTACACTTTTGGGAAATTCACATGGAACTGAGGAGATTGAAGGATCGATGGGCATTATGCCGAAATTGTACATTGCCTGAAAAGCTGTCGCTTGACAAAAATGCGCAAATTGGATTCTGGATCCTGTTTACTGGAATTGGAATCGCAACAGTGATTATCCTAACAGAAGTTGTAAAAGGGTACACATACTGTGTTCAACGGACCTATTCTTATGATTTTAAAATAAACGCCGCCAACGCGCACACACCATAGTAAGTTTTTGGGGAAGAAGTGGAGAACTGCACAATTGCGCTACCTAACCTGACATCAAATTTTTGAAATTCCGTTAGATGTTGTGTTCCTGGTTTGTAAATGCAAATGGCGTGGAATTTAGTTTGAAATAAACGTAACTCATTTAGAAAATTGTCTTGAAGAATAGAAAAAATTCTGTTTCAAATTCCGTTTTTGCAAAGGGGAAATTCGGTAGTCCATTAACATCTACTTTCTTATTTTTAAAATTTGCACATCATGAATTTAAGCGTAGACACAGTTTAAATCAATGGATGTAATTTTTTCGTGGTGATCAAATTATGTCAATAATTAATAAAAGTTCTCAATTGTTTAAACTTTAATTTTTACATCTTTATCAATCTAAACGCTTGGAACTAAATGAAGTTTAGATAGTTGAAGGTCTCATTGAAAAATATAAAATTGTAAACTGTCATTAAGATAGCCCGTCATGGGACATAAGGATCTAGAAATTAAAATTATTCTTGTGTTGGTTTATTTTGGCACTAAATCAACGCCTCTTTCGACATATGTTATTCAGTTGGCGCTGCTCCCGGACACTCCTTCTTTATGGTCTGAACTTGATAGTGTAACTAGTTTTAAGTTAACTAGGTTTAGTTTTTTATTTAAAATGTACTTTTTCTACACAGTTTTGTGTAGGTATTAAACCTTTAAAGTTTTTTTTAGTTTGTCGGCTGTTAAAATACGTAAAAGATTTAAAATGATTTAAAATAAGTTAAAAATTAAGGTTAAAATTTTACTAGTGTTTAAAGCTAAAAGTTGTCTCAATTTTGAGTTTTGAGTAGAAAAGGCGGGGAAATAAGTTAGCATCTAATTTTTGAATTATGCTT
>JAQFYP010001159.1:0-16944 GCA_034694865.1 Bilobella braunerae | reverse complement strand
ACATTAAAAGCACGATCCGTATTTGAGCCTCAAAATTATTCTCAACAAATGCTTGAAGAGATTTTAACACTTCAAGTTAGTTTGCCAGGCATCTCCTACCTTGGTTACGTAGTACCCTTTGTCAGGCACTAATTAAAGTTGTGTTCAGAACCAAAGCAAACCCAAGTTAATTCATCTGATCGAGTTTTCATCGATCGATCAAACCGATCAAACCGATTGATTCATCGATCAAACCCCAAGAAAAAAGACTTAGCCTAGCTCCGGTTTGACCTTCATATGATTCTTCACCTCATAAGGAAATAAAATCTACTTTCATCCTCCCGCCCGTAAAACTTGCAAGTGGGTGTATCAGCGAAACCCGTCTTACGTAGGTGAAAGGCAAGCAGGCTGTGACCCGTTACAACCATGGCCAAGATTTGCAAAAAAACCCGGCCGACGCTGAGACAAGTGTTAGCCATTTTCTTACTGAATGACTTCAGTATTGTTTTTTTTTCTATGTACAGTCTCTTCCTTTTCGTCATGGCTTCAAGTCGCGCTGTTTGCGCAACTTGTAAATAACAAAGTGGACAATGCTTGCAGACACTGGTACAACTGGTACCGGGCCAACAAATCGTAGTTCAGTTCCCTGTTTGGCGAGATTATCAACTTGGTCGTTCACTTCATACCAGCCACTTCCTGCAGTTGAATATCTATTGGTCTAAGGTCCAGCAAGGCCTCAAGGGCTGCTGTTAGGGAGTTCGTAACGCCAAACGTTGAGAAAGTTGTCACGCCCAATATCTCGATGACCCCTTCGACGAGACAAGTTGTATTAGTCACACATATTCAGAGACGTGTGTCTACTTTAGTCCTTATCTGTTTCGTCAGTTTTGTCATGCAGTAAAGTTAGTTTTCCGTCTACCTTTGTCTGTTATCTTGTATAGACCTCTGGCCCATAGTAATGTCGACGACGTGGCCCAACCGTTGAGCTTTGTTGACCACATGTTATTCCAAGTCTTACAAAGTATTGCAAATAAACATATTTTCAACTGTTTTTTTTTGTCGTTTGTCCTCGTTTATTGTCAAGCATGTTGTCGCATCCACTCTAACATTGAGCGGTTTATTCGACGTTTCAGAGTTCACGGAGTCGATTACGCGCAGTGACAATTCTCCACAATAATTCTCTAATTTTTTTAGGCGTCCATTCATAGCCTTCAATAACCACTTTATAACTGCAATTGAATTCTAAAACTCTAATCGCATTCATACAATTGCACTTCAAATTAAAAACAAATTCCCATACACGAGCGTGGAAAATTTGTTTTTCCGGGTGTTTTCTAGTATCAAAATACTCATAAAAAATTGTACATCAAATTTTCAAGAATCAAGAACTACTCCTTGCGGAAGTGCTTGTCACAGCGACAATTTGGGTCAAGGCTTGAACGTTTTTGAAAAAAAATTAATCCCGTTTAGAAAATTTATGCTATTCTACAACTATTGTTTTCATAACTTAGAATTACAAATGATGCTCAAGATGTAGCATTGATTCAGTTTGAAACATGTACTTTTATTGTATTACTTGGTTTGATACATTTTTCTAATGATAGTTCAGTTCATTATGAGTCTCGTTATTCAACGTCTTCTAAAGTTTTAATCATTTTGTGACCATTGTATGTTAGTGAAGTAAACTCGAATTTGTTCTTAATAAGTAGATTTAAAATTAATTATTAAAGGTTGCTCAGAACAGCTACAGCGGTTTATAGCAATTCTAGTACTAGAGGCTTGCTAAACGGTGTATTTAGGTTGCTTGCCGTTTTACTCATTTACTACAATTAGAAAAATATGGAACAATGCGAATTGGTTAGAAGCTAGAACTACCATCATGCTATACACAACTTTGTAGAACATCATAAGTGCTGGAGTCGTACAACCGCCTACCCCAGGTTTTGTGAATGCTCTTGTTAACCATTTTAGTTTATCGTACGGATAAATATTGGTGTAAAAATTAGAACTTTACAAAATAAATTGCGTTGTCATTTATTCCAAAATGGACGGATTAGTATATTTCGGATGTTATTGATGCTATACTGAAATGAAATGGACTTCTCTTACTTATGAACAGTATCCTCCACCCCGGAACAAGGGCAACAGTTGTTACATCCCAGATTCTGCAATTCCTTCGTCATCTAGAACAAACCAACAATACAGTAGAATAAGATACAGTAAGCCGTGGCAATCGAACTTAACAAAGTAGCGTATTGTATTTATAAGAATAAATGGGTTAATTTGTTTATAGGTATGAACCGGAAGGATCGGGGGTCACTGGTGTCATTATAACATCATATCTTCTCGTTTCACATAAAAGCTGCAAATAACCGACATTTGGCCCTAGGGTTATTTAAAAATTCATTGGAGATGGATTATGAATTAATCGACTTCTAGAACTTTCTCCTGCAAAAACTTAGTCCGTTCAATCGATAATGTGACAGACAGACATACAAACACAAAGACCGTTCCAGTAAACTAGCAAATACGCTGCTTAATAATTAATAAGATAGTGTCACACCTTTAACTTTGGAATTACCTTCAAAACCATCATTTGCATGAATTTCTCTTGGTGATACAATTTCATTTTCTTTTCCGTCGAGGACAGCCAGTAAACATTGATGAATGCAAATATACTGCTGCTCTGTTTGCACCATCCACACCTTGGAAACGAAAAGTCCATTGGAAATGAATATTTCATTTATTAAGTTATTTATTAATGATATGCTAAGTTTGTTCCTTAATAATGTTCCAATAACCCTTACTCTTTCTCTTCTCATGTTGTAGACAATGCCAAATATGTCCACAATGTCAGACTTGCGAATTTGTTGAAGAATTCTGTCCAGCGCAATAAAAGTTCCGGAACGTCCAACCCCAGCACTACAATGTACAATTATTGGCCTCACTCGCTCTAGTTCAGGTACAACACGATCTCGAAAGGCTCTAACAAAGCGAACCAACGTCTGCGGCGGATCTGGTACACCGAAGTCAGGCCAAGTCGTGAAGTGAAAATGTTTCATCAGTCGACATTGGTCACCCTAAAAACAGAAGAACAATTGCAACTAATGCTGTTTCATTCATAAAATTTCTTTATTAAAAAGGATTGTTGTTTACGTTAAAAATTCCTAACTTACTCTTTCCATACGAAATTCGGAAATGTTCCAGTCGGGGTAACGACTTTCGTTTAGAATTTGAATTTCAATATTTCCGTAATACTGTTTACTAGTATCATAAGGCCAGTAACGATCACATTTCTCCCGGCCTAGGTGTACAAAAAAAACATTCCTTCAACTTTTTTTAAAAAAATAGGCCACAAGATAGCCGTGCGGTTAAAATACAAAATATATTTCCGAACAATATTTCAGAGTTTGAATCTTTAGTATTACCTTTTTCAACGCATCGTGTGAGCATGACAATTGCGCGGGAATTTGACTCCCAGCACATGCGCCAAAAATCATCCCGTGTCGACGGAAGAGGTCCTTGTGTGACAATGAACTCGCGTGGTGAGTTATTTCCCTAAAAATGTATTTGGTTTTATATTCAATTTAGTAGAGTTTTAAAAATGAATTCGCACGGTAACATAATTGGCATTGATATAGTCACTTCCATCTTCATCGTCCGAACACTGAAGTTTGAACCTGGAGTGATCATATGGTAATATATTTGTAAATCGATTTTTGGGTCTATTCACGGACAAATCCGCAGCTGCGCAAATTTGATCTCTTCCGACTCTTTTCAACTCTTCAAATTCTTCTGAAAATCGGAAATCTGAATCAGCCGACATATGCCGATAATGTTCCGCAAAATCCTTTAGTTTCACGGGACGTCTAAACCCATTTAAAAAACTCAAATGTTGTTATGACTGAATGCAAGGGGTATATAATTACAGTAAATGGTTCCTTACGAAATTTCAATTACTGACTCTGGAATAGAAGCCGTGTCCCCTCGATTTTCTCCATTTTTGCCCATGCCGCAAAAACCATTACAACGCCTGCGAATGTAGAGTCCACAGACAACGAGTATGAGAATTAAGGACATTGGTATCGTAAGACCAAGGATGAGCCACGTATTGTCATGTTCCGTTACAATTGGCTGAGAGTATTCTGTGTCAGTGTATTTGTCATTGGCCGTAAATGCTCGGATTTTCACCCTATAGGAGGTTCCAGCCTTGAGTGGGCCGTTACAATAAATTGCAATTGACGCTGCTGGCCGTTGGAGAGGACAACTTCGATTCGTTCCAATTTCGAAGTCTTCAACAGGTCCATCTTCAAAAGGATTATAGGGCTCAACTACCTTAAATTCAAGTAGATTTTGTAGATCCAAGGTTGCAAAATAGTCTACAATTAATTGTGGTACCTGATATGGAGGCCACCGGTCATACGACTGGACATCAGTCCATGTCGGAAGTTCAAGTCCACTGGCATTTTTTTCATCATCTTCTGAGACAATGATTGTATACCTTTGCACGCGCCCATTTTTATGTGAGAAATATGTATTACGGAAGCGTACGACAATTGTACTTGATGTCTTGAGGACTTCGGATGGGAAAACGCCTTCTGGCGGCGGGGGTGGTGGCCAAATCGGCATTTTTTGACTTAGATGACTCATCGGACCGGCACCCACTTTGGTATGAGCCTCTACTCCAAAAACGTAAGTTACTCCAGGCTGGAGATGCGTTATGGTTCCAGTTGTGTCTGTCGGACTAAATCGCCTGCTTTCGTTTTGCTTCTCCTGTTACATTACCGTTCAACATGACAATTCAACTGTTTCAATATTCAATACCGTTTCAACATAAAATTCTCAAAACAGTTGCTTATTTGTATTTACATATGTTTCTTACCCTAGTTCCGTATCTGATGATATAGTAAAGTAGAATACCATTATGCTCGCTCTCTGGCAAGGACCATTCAAATGTGATGTTGTTCGGTTCTACATCTATTGCTCTAAAATTAATCACTTTTCCGGGAACATTTTCTTTGGTACTAAAAACTGCTGAAAGTGGAGTTGACTTCCGGAGTACCGTAGAATCGCTACCAGAGCGGACAATCACTGTGAAAGTATAATTTCGATAGGGCCGTAAGCCGTTGATGTTAATTGTTGGTTGCAGCGTGAGATTCTCAATGTAATGATCATCAGCGTCAATGTACTGAACCTCAAAAGTATCAAAATCCCCTTCCGGCTTATCCCACTCCAGAATTATTTCACGATGTGTTATTAGGCTAGCATTGATACGGGTTATGGATTCGGGATCTGCATGCAGAATTAAAAAAATTTATAAATTTATTTATAGAATGAAACAAATGATCAAGTTACTTTGCTTATGGTTAAAGTTCACCCAAAGTTGGATACAAGTGTTTTTGAATTATTATCAATTCGAAAAATTCTGCTAATTAACGGGATTTTAGATCTGAAATATCTGATTAGATCCAAACTTACAAAGGCGGTCTTGTCTAAGTCTCGGTCGACTAGTTACATCTTTAGAGACTGTCCAAACGGTAAAATTGTACAATCTTCCTTGAACAAGGCCGTCGAAAGTAACGCTTCGGTGTGAATTATCAGCGGCAACTTCTTTGGGGGGTATAGAATTATCTGACAACTGAAACCTATAGTTATCAAATAATGATATTGACGACGGCGTAGCTGTGTATCGCAGAGTCACTTCCGTACGCTGATTAATATCATTTACAATGTAGATCTCGGAAGTAATGAGTGGTACTGTTGATTTAATTAATAAAAATTATAAAAACTGGATTTGTTATACGTTTATTTGGGAAACCTTACGCGTTCTTATTACGACTTTGTACTTTTCGCCTTTCATTCCAAAAGAAGTGGTCCCAATTTCAATAGCATATGCCACGCCCGACATAAGCGGTGCAATTGGAATACGAATTAAATCTTCCCATATTTGCTGGATTACAACCTTTTCACCGTTCAATTGAACGTCCGTAACGGATTTGTTATTTCCTTCAGTTCCATCTCCGTCATCGCCTTTTTCCACCTCAGGAGCTGAAATGGGGTCGATGGCTGCCCATTTTATGTCATAAGCTTCAATTCGACCTGACAGTCGATTCCAAGTCAAGGTCATGTTCGAAGCATCCACTATCGGGGTTGCTTGTTTAACACTGCTTGGCTCTGAAAAAAATTATTTTGGTAGAAGCTATAATTATTGTCAACAAAACGCTTTTAGCATACTTGTGGTTTGGATAATTTGGAGAGGAGCTGCTGACTCAACTTTGTAGCTGACCGAGTGTACTCTGAAAATATATTTTTCTCCAGGTATTAAACTTTTTACTTCTTTTTCGGTAGGGAATTCTGGAACGTGAAGTTCTGTTGTGGTCTCATTGTCGTAAGTACGGTATTTAACGACATAGCCTGAGTAAAGAGAACTGACGGGAGCCATCCATCGAAGATATATCGAAGTAGTCGAAACACGTAGGGCGGTCAAGTTGTAAGGTGGGTTAGGAACTGAAAACAATTTCAAAAATAGTTGACTAAACAATACCATTTGTGTGTTGAATTCTTACAAACTGCTTGGAAGTAAGTGTGCTTCTCCGAAAGTAAGTCATGAGATATGGCGTAAAGCTGAATGTTATAGGCCGCACCAGGAAAAATACTATTTCTGATGGTAATTTGTCCTTCGACGGTAGTCTCATTAAATGTCTCTCCAGTATCGTTTCGCGTGTACTGAATCAGATAAGTATCTTGGCGAGAGGTTACGTCAGACTTCCAGGAAATAAACAGTCCTGTGTCTATAGCTCGAAGATCCAAGACAATTGGAGAGGATGGTCCTGATTTTCAGTATTAGAAATTATTAGAATCGCATTAAAAGCACTTGATGCCCTATTAGTGTAACAGCTTCAATCCAGCTTTTGCTCCACAACTCACATAATTAGACAATTGACGTTTTTCATTCAATATTCATTTGCAAAAGCCCTTTAATCGGCCTTACTTGTAACTTGGTAAATGACTACTTCTTCCGACTCGATATCATTTGAAACAGCTTGTATGACGATAGAGTAATTTCTTCCAGCTGCTGGACTTAATGCTGAAACAAGGAACTTGGCTTCTGTTGTCTGAAGGTGGTTTCCAGCGTCCCCTAAATAGCTTTCTGACTCTTGGCTTGTGATCTGTAACAAAACAATAATATAAAATCCTATTAAATTTTATTCAACTTTGTTTAAGGGTCAACCTTAAAGTGATCTTGCTTGGAACCCAGACTTGGTAACCAAGTCACCAAAGTATCACTATCTGGAAGTTGGACAGCATGAACAGCATCAACTGGTAAAGGTCTCGTTGTGACGTTTGCTGTCATTGCCCAAGAAGCCACTTTACCACTGAACGTTTTCACAATAACAGTATATGTAAACCCAGGTTCTAGCTTCTGGTCAAAAGTAACAGTAGGTGGTTGATCCCGAGCTAAATTAATTGGGGCGTGTTTAACTTGCTGATTCTGGACTTGGTATCGATCAAATTCGCTAAAATTCAAATATGCGTGTGACGATTTTATTTTTGTTTCCAACATAGCGATTAAACTTTACCTGTCTCCAACTGGCGGAAGCCATTTTACTTTGAAGCTATGTGGTGTAAGCGATTCCATATCAAAAGTAATGTTTCCTGGACGGAGTGGCACGGTGCGATATTGAGCGGTCGTTGGGGCCGAAACCTGATCTTCACTAACGGTTTCCACAGAAATGTTGTAGGCCCTTCCAGGAACTAAATTGTTAAAAGCAGCTTGGGCTGGTCCAGGTGGTTCTCCTTCTTTCGGAACATCAATTACACTTTCAATAGCATCCTGTGGTTCAATTTGCACCTTGTAGTGTGTAAAAATTCCGGCAGGATATGGGGGCTGCCATAAAACGAGAAGCGTAGTTTCGTTTCGATACCAAACAATAAAGCGTCCTGGCGTATTGGGCTCTACATAAAAAGAATATTTTGTAATTTTCTTTCTTATGTTAACTAATTAATAATAAGTTTTGATGCTGACTTGTCGTAAAATTTCTAGAAATATATGCGACAGACTCCTTGTTCTCGAATATTGTGTAAAGTTGGACTTCATATGAGGCACCAGGTACCAAGTCGCGAAGTAAAAATGGTGGCTGTTCTTCTAAAAAATTTCTAGTTTGCCCCAGTGACCCCAGGTCAGATAACGGAATTAGTCGGAGCTTGAATTTTGTAAAGCCACCCATCTGCGGTGGGTTCCAGTTGAGTTGAACAGTCTTTCCGTTACGAACGTTTATTGATAAATTGGAGGGTGGATCTGGGGCTGAAATTATAGATATACATATAGGTTATTTAGAATCATACATGTGTAGTCACCTTCTTTTTAATTTGGGACCATGTGTTTTGCTGGAGGGTGTATACCCACACCGCTTAGGCCTTAATTGAGCCCATTCCAGTAACTCCAGAAGATACACTGTCAATATCCTCACCATCGCCTCCTCGCCGTTATTGAAAGAACCACACAGAAAATTATCTCATCGACTCCATGCGCTTCAACGTTAGTTAGGATGATTTCCTATGAAACTCGCACGCTATTAATCTGTTATGCAGATTTCCGAGATAAGATAGAAGACGAGGGATCACTCCGAGTTTCTTTTTATCTTTGGGTGATCGACACCTACAACGTCGACGTTTTTCTTTACCTTGGAGAAGCTGGGTTTCCATCTCAGGTTGTCGATGGAGAAGCAATGAAAGCTTAACCACCGGAGAACTATACCCCGATAAATAAAACAAATTTGGGACCATCGCTTTAGTTTGTTTCTTTAAAAATATTAAACCAGGCGAACAGACATAGAGAATGACCATAGAAAATTCGAATTCGGAAAATATACTTGGATGCGTAACATATTCCTGCCTAAATTAAATTTAAATATACAAATTTTAAAGGAACATTTCTTAAATGAACTCCAAAAGCGCGGTGCACTGGCATACTTGGCTAGCCTGCGCCGCATTTTATTTTTTGAAGGAAATTAAGTTTTTTTTAATAAAAAAGTTAAATAAAATTATAATTAATTATAATGTAATTAATGGAATTGCTAATTAAGTATGAATAGTACACCCTCTGGGTGGGAATTCAATGCTTATTCCCGGAATAACTATTCACCCTTATTCCGGGTAATAAAAGTTATTCCACCCCAAATTCAGAAACATTTTTAGTTTCTGGAATAGGGTGGAATAATTTTTGTCCCGGAATAAGATTTTATGTCAAATTCTCAAGTTGCCCCACTGAAAAGTGAAGAGCAGGATTTTCTCACTCAGTGTGTTCCCTCTTCCTGGATTATTTAGAATCAATTAACGACGACAATTATGGAGTTAATTAAGACAATTGGACTTCACGGATGTCCTCTAAAGCTGGAGAAGGAATTTCGGGGAGGGTGCGAGTGGTCAAAGCTTTACTTAAATCAAGTGACCCTACCAGAACATCAAAGATCAAATCAATCCTCACACATACGATCTCAAATCATCATTAGCACCATAGAAGAAGGAAGTTGAAGAAAGGGCAATGAACACTCCAGCTAATGTGACGACCCTTGCCCTTCTGGAAACTGCTCCTTTAGGAAAGTGCGTTTAATGTTGAGCCTTTCAATGACTCAAAAATATCCAAAATATCCAGTAAATCGTGATAATACAACCCACAGCTTTTTGTATTTTAAAATTGCTATGCTTATCAAGATTAAGCCTTCTTTTGATTACAACTCTTACGTTATTACACGACACAAATTATGGCACATTTGTCATCCCTTACGGAGTAGTCATGTGTGACAGAGTACTCACGTTATGGGGGGTTAAACAGGTCATGGCAAAATGAAAAATAATAACACTGTTAGGAATAGTGACTCATTCCTAGTAAGAGGTAGGGTTTACTGGTAATAGCACTTATTCCATATCAGTGAGTGAGATTCTATTTCTCATTCACATTAGAGGAGTAAGAAACCACTTTATACCTAGAATATCTAATTCCTACTCTCCAAAACCCGGTTCTGAATGTCCTAAACCGGGAATAGGGTAGAATAAGGATTTATTCCGGTATTAATTTCTTATTCCAAGTTTGTGAATTTCTGCCCTGTTAACTAGAGATTGTTTGTGAAATGGGGCAATTTTGATTTGTGCATTTTTGCCACTTTTACAAATTTAGTAAGTAAGCTTTTGACTTTTTGACCAAGAAGGTACTCAATTAGATTACAGTTCTTGAGTCACAATTAATTGTAAAGTTTTGACTTTTTTATTAAACTAATTAGAATAATTGGCAAGTACACATGGAGCCAGTCATTTTGAGTTAGGTAAACAAGGTCATAGGTCGTTTGACTCATCCGTTTCTCAGGATATCCTGAGACGGGTAGTCTTGGGACAGATTCCTAACAGTCGGTTCGAATTTATTGAAAATTTGGTTCTGATCTTACTTGTGGTGATGGATGCAGTCCATGTCAACCAGTCATGGATAGTGTTATTGGTGTAGTAGACTCTAAAATTGTACTTGGTTCCTGGAAGCCCTTCAGAGAAATTAATGGCGCTGGAGATGTCCACTGCCCTAAAGGTTGTGTTCGGAAGAGGAAAGCCAACTGGCGGAGAGTAGTCAAGCCTGTACATTCCATTGGGGTCCTGGAAGTCTGTCACGGGAATTTGGATGGCAAGGTCAGCTCCAGCGCAAACCTAGTCACAATGCATCAACACACAGTATTAGCACCTAAATTTAGGTTCAACCCAATTACCTTCTACATCCTGATCTAATATTTCTTCCTTTCACTTGACCTCATTTGGACCAAGGGCTGCGCTCTTATTATGTTCAACCATTTTCCTTTTCTGCCAGTAGTAAGATTGAATGCTAAAGGAATTTGTAGAAAATGCCAGGACAAGAACTTCCAAAATTCCAGTTGTGTCCTCCTCCCCTGGGACTTCCTGGAAGCTCACATTTTTAACGCAGGGAACCACCACAGTTGGAATGAATGTTGGAGTAAAAATAGTAGTATTTATATTTCCACCTTTGAACGAATTGTTCACGGTGGCGGTTCTTGTCTCCAGTGAACTTTTTGTAGTAAGGATGGGAAGAGCGGTAGATGTGCTAATTGTAATTGTGCCATTAGGTGTAACCTCATTCTCATTCGGACTAGTATCCTCATTAACTCCAACAACATCCCCATTGGCAGGCTTGGTTCCACTACCAACAACACACACTCCAATGCCTATCCATACCACTTTCCAAAAAACTTCCACTTTTAGCACTAACAACCACATCATCCTTGCAATTAATTACGATTTGCAGTCGCCAAGTTAACTTCAAACAAAAATTTTTTAGAGCCGTCGACTATTTGCTCAAGGTCGGTCACGCGTCAAATGTGCGGAAGCAGAGGCTGGGCGATCGGACCAGTTTAGTAACTTTAAAATTTTTGTTTTACATTTCACTCTTTTCATTAGGAACCAGAGAAGCAACTGTCTCATTTTATATAATTTCCTATTAATTATACGCCTTAGATTCTAGAATCGTTCGAGCAGAAAGATGTGGAGTATTATTAAATATTTAAAAAACTGACAAAAAATGACATCGACTCTTTTCATATATTTCCGTTGGGATATTATCAATCTATCGTTCTAATCATTATCTATAACATATCTCGTGTTTTCTGAAGCGTACAACACACCAACAAACTGCTGCGATTGCATTAATGAATATTTATTGAACTAACTTTGTCATGGGCTCAGTCAACTGTGACAAGACTTGTGATTGTGACAACAGCGCACCGTAGCGAATTAATCCTCTTCCTGCGATCAGTTCTTAATTGCTATTAAAGCTCAAGTCATCGTCCAACTTATACTATTATTTTATCGATAGTAATGAATAGTAAAAATCATGATATAATGAGATCAGTTCCTGATTCAGGTTTCTACTTGATCCAATATCAAAATGCTCTGGGAGAATGCATAGGCTTAGCAATTAGGAAAAAAATACTTTAGAAAATACATGTTATTATCATCCAAAGTACAGAAAGTACACAGTAAGTAACTTCATTTTCGACCTTCAAACTCAAAGAAGTTGTCCTTGGGATGTTTCCTAAAAAAATTTTACCAGGCGAACACTTAACTTTTAGTAGAATTTAATCTCCACGCTCAATTCAATTCACCAGCAACCACCTAAGTCGGCGTACAGTGAAATTGCTTTCAGGTAAAACGTTCCAACATAAATTGAACTATAGTTCAATTTTTTTCGGCAGCGTACTTTATTTATTCCAAAATTTGGAGTTTTGCGTTCGCGGTTGCGGGGTTGTATAAGCAAACGTATGTGCAACGCCATGTCCGTCTGCTTTTAAATAGCAAAACATAATGTTTACCCAGATAAATACATTTTGAAGAGGGTCTAGAATGTTCATCCCTGTTATTTTCAATCAAATATATGTTTTAAATATTAGAATTCGTACAATTTAATTGTAAACTTTTCAATCTGAAATCTGCATTGTTCAATGTTGTCTTTGGAGTGGCCTAAAATTAGCAAAATCACTGCAGGTTACTACGATTGTGGTTAGAAAACACATTGGCTATTTTAATGACCTTTCGGACAAGTTGGATCTAACTGATCTGTGATCTGTCAAGTTGAATATTTGTTCACCATGAAATGAACTCACATAATGAGCAGAAGATTCGAAATCTTTCGAAAATTAGTATTTCAAAGCACTACAATGCTTTTTTTTTTAGATAAAACCTCTCTGATGACAATACTTCCGGCAATTTTGTCAAAGTGACGATGTTCTTACAAATTTGTCGCATTCCGGGTGCGCGGTATTTAAGTTGTTGGACGTTTCTAGGTGCAATAAGCCTAATTTTGAAATAAATAAAGTACGCTGCCAAAAAATGAACTATAGCTATATGTTTAGTAAACCAAAAATAATAGAGGAGAACGGAAGTGAATGAGCGAAGTGAATGAGTGAAGTAAATAGGATGTGATTAATGAAGAAACTGAAACTCCTTCTTCCGTTAGGCGCTCATAATCAATTTATGTCAGTTCACTGCCAATGCTACTCCAAGAATAAGCAGCATGGAAGAATACGAAACTGGGCTCAATGATCAGTTTTTGTTTAATAAATAAACCACTTCAGAGTTTAAAATTGTTGTGGCTGTTGGTACTATCAAGTATTGCTTTAAATTCAATTGTATTCCATAGCTACTTCTAAGCTGAATGTGATGAGTTGAAGTATAAAGTAAAATGTTTAAAATAGATATAAAATATCGAAAATAATTGAAAAGTACTGTTTTGTAATTGGGAAGCCTACTTAAAAGGCCGAACTTTTCTGATGACAAATTTACAGTTCTTTACCAGTTGCCTGCCATTGTCAGAGGCATTAATAACAAAATCCCTTTTAATTGGCAATTCCATTACAAACCTTTTAAATACTTAACTTGTTCTTAAGGATTAACCAACATTACTTTTCACAACTCAGACATGAGTACTAAACAGTATAAATTTCGCTGAATTCAGACAAATAGTTACCTAAGTTTACAATCACGCTCATTAGTGTGTACCAGCACCATTTTTAAATGCTTACCAAAACCATAACTTGAATAATTTCACATTTGATTCAAATATTACTCATATTTTATTTTTTATTCAGATTCATATTCTAACTATTACTACTAAATTAGTGTTCTCACCTGAAATACTCTGAAAATTATAAGTAGTCCAAAGCCATGAGACAGCGCCGCCCAGTTCTTCATTGCCATCGCTTCAGGCGGAAGCGCCTTTTGCCACAAACACACTCCGCCCGATATTAAAAGTTGTCCCTCTTACAAAAGAATTTGCAAATCTACGCTTTTCCAGAGACGCTGCTAATTTTTCCAGGTGCCAGACGGAAACACCACCACAAAAACACCACAAACCCCTCATCGTGCTGCAGTAAATAAAACCATGGAAACAGATGTAATTGGCCTAATTCAAACAGGGATTTTCACTAATGGAATTAAGATTCAATATTGGACACTTAGAAAAATGTGCGTTACGGGTAAGGGCGAAAAGTTTGAGCGACACTTGTTGCTCCGGGAATAGAAATAGCCTATTCTCAATCCTAGCTCTCTCTAAGGGCTTTTGTAGTGAATAAGAGCCTCCCTGCATGAACTACCGTTTCTTTTCTTTGTGAGATAGACATTTACTCGTCGGTAGGTATAAGGCCATTGTGCCTAAGGTGTGAGAGGTAGATATGCATAGGCTGCGAGGGTTTAAGTGGAAAAGGTAGGAGGTAGGCAATGGCAACTAATAGAAATAGGGATCTTGAGAACCTACCTGTACTAGCCTGCCCTGGGCCCATTCTCAATTCATTCCCATCTGTCACCACTTGTAACACACCAGCCCCACGCACTCTACTTATATTCGCCAAAACAATTCCACCGCCACAACACAATATTTTGGTTTTAGTGGACTTACAGTAGTGATAAATGACAGTCCAGTATTCCAAGACCCCAGTGCATGATGCGAATCTTACACAAAAAAGGTCCGAAAAAAGAGTGAGGCAGGGGTGCTGATCAATTTGCTTAAGAGGTCTAGAAAAGTAAACCAAGTATCTCGAATTTTCTAAAAAAAACATAGAAGCGCAGGATGATGTTAACCTTAATTGCTGAGAAATTTTGAACGGCAAAAAAACTTTCCAGTGGACGGCAGAAATTCTGGCAACGCTGAACAAATTGGCCTTCGAATTCGCTTAACATGCTGACTTGCTGCAAAGCTGATCTTTATTGTTTACTAGCAAAACAATTTTTGGTTTTGGGGGTGATTTGGAAGTCGTGGAAATGATGAAGAATGGCCAGCTCGCGACCAAGTGAATGTTGTAATTTTTAATTTGCATTAGGTTTTAAGTACAATTATTTCACGGATTTTGTATTTTTTTAATCAATTAAGGCAAATATTTCAACAGTTAAGCTTGGTCAGCATTTGTGCCGGTCAGCTTGATTAAACGTGGTCACTATTCACTATTTCTACCGCTCAGTGTTGTCAGTATTTCTGCTGATCAGCAAAGTCGGAAGATCCCGTAGGGGGCTACAAATGTCGACGTATTAGAGAGTTCCAGTTTTGTGAAAATCTGATTTTAGACTGAGAATTCTGACGGGTACTAAACCAATAATTTTCCACAGTATTTGTGTATTTTTTGGCCGAGCCACGAGCCAGGGCTTATGGGAACTATGTCCGTCCGTCCGTGAATAAGAAATTCATAGGAAATTACTAATGCTGAAATCGATTATGGTCCAAATCGGACCAACCTGTCACGGTGTACGGTTTAAAATGATCCATGTCAAAAATACAATCTTAATAAATAATTGTCAGAAAAATTTGTGTACAATCTAATACGCCAGCCAAACACTGTGAAGACATGTGGGACTTTTCACATGCACAACTACGGCCCACATAACCCGGCAGGGAAAATTCTTTTCAGAAAACAACCTCTACTTCTATTTTAACACACTGTGGGCGGGGAGATTTATACGTCCAAATCTTTGGCAACATTTCACCCACGTGCATGACGCGAATTCCAAATCTTGTTACAATAGCACAAAAACAAAAATAATATTTGACTATAATGTGATGCATGGATGGGAAGGCGGAATCAGGCATCTGCTAAAATTTCCTCAATCGCAAGCGATGATTAATTGATTAATTTTGGAAAGTAAAGATAATTATGCGTAGGAATGTGAGGTGGAGCGTAGTTGTTGTGTGGGTAACCTCGCCCCATAAGGCCTGTGGTTGAGCTCCCGCATTTAGGTCTTCACAGTGCTTGGCTGGCGTATTAGATACGGGATTGAAAAAAAAAGTTTCGCAAACTGTGTTAATATGAAACAAATCATTTTTTTTAACCGCATTTAATTCTGAAAACAAATTGTTGTCATAATAATTACTATATAGAAAACGCAGTTGGATGGCGGTTGGCAGTGATGAGTCGTCAAGCAAACACAAAACCAACTCTTTTCCATATGGTTTACATCAATTCTAATTTCAAATCGCTTTATTAACGTGTCGCTCCCTATCATTACAATTACATTACAATCAACTACAATAACCTAAAACCAAATTAAATTAACTTAATATTACAATTAAAATTAAAATGCTAGTGACAAAACAATCATATTAGTGATTAAATATTACAAAGTCCTTTACCTATTTACTAGGTGGTCAAATACAAGCTTTCAAACAGTACCATTCTAGGCGTTCCTGAATGGTTAAGACATTAAGCTGAGATAGAAGAGAGTTTGATTCCAAGTTTCTTTTGAAGTTGGAGAAAATTTTTCTTCTATGTGTTTTCTTCTACCATTGGTGAAAGCACGTCTAAGTTTTCGGTTCATTGTAGGCTGGAGAAAGTGTAATAACAGGCGATTGACACAATTTTGGAGTTTTGAAGGTTCCAACAAAAAAAAACAAGTTACCCTAGAAAGTTCAGGGCCATTGAGAGAGGGATTAGAAAAAGCAAGGAAAGTATCCCGTGGTTTACTAAAAAGTTGAAAAACAGATTTGTCAATATTAATAAAAATTCCATTCCGCTCACACCAACTCTGAACTTTCAAAAGTGTTAAATTTAAATTGCTAACAATAACTGCTGGGTCTTTTCCTTGAGAATAGACGATGTCATCAGCATACAGATGGCAGGAAAGGTAATTCGATGCTTTCACTTATGTCGTCAATGAAAGCTGCGAATAGTAAAGAGCCCAACGCAGATCCTTGAGCAAAATTTGAGTCTAGAAACTGACTTGAACAGAAGTTGCCAATCCTGATGGTGAAAGTTCGACATAAGAGAAAACTCTGAATCACTTTCACCAGCGACCAGAAATTTTAAACTTGGCCAATATGTGAAGAAGTATTTTACACTATTCACTGAGTTGAAGGCCCTTCTCAAATCTATGATTACTGCACCAACTTCCCCTTTCTTTTCATCCAAAGCATTCCAGACATCTTGAGAG
>JAQFYP010001158.1:0-16948 GCA_034694865.1 Bilobella braunerae | reverse complement strand
TTGGGGAAAGGGCCTGGGAAAAGTGTTAAAACAATTTAAAAGTCACTTGCCGCGTGCCGATGATTTGATTAATCGTTGATTTGCTTGTGGGAATCGCATTCTGGATTAATTTTAAAGTGTCCAAGCGGCAATGAACAATCATTGCTAATAAACACCCGTTTTAAGTCAATTGATCCTAATGACCGCCGCTGTAGTGTCAAAAGGGTGGGTTCATTATTTAAAAATTTTGACGTGGGAAGTCCCACAATTTCTTGTTCAAGGGCCAGCTCTTCGACATGAGTTTTGAATTGCTCATGTCGTAAATTTTCCAAGGCCCATTGTTTATCCAGACCGCTGCACTTTAAACTTTCAAGCTGTTTTCCGTCATTAGAAAACAACAAAAGAGAATACTGTGTAGGGGAAATGAAGTAGCCCTCTTTAACGTCCAAATTAACAATTTTAAATACACCCGGCCTTCCAGCATTTTGACAATCGAAAAGGGGGCTTGATTTTTCCATTTGAGAAAAATCAAAAATGGGGGCCAACGATTTTAGCTTTTCAATAAAGTCTCCATTTTCATCTTCATATCTTCCCAGGTAGCAATCTGTATTTACCAATACTAGTTGCATTTTGTTTTCAAATGTGACGTTTATGTAATTGTACACGTAATTGTACAATACACACTTGGAAAGGCTGTAAATTACAAAGCCAATTAGCTTCAAGTTCTTTCCACTTGCCCTTTTCCTCTTCATTTGGAAAAGGGCAGAATATTTGTCTATGATTTCAAACGAAATAAAAGTGTCTTGCGCAAGGAGTCTTAACGCATTTCTTGACGTTTTACATAATTGAGTGCGCTGATACGAACTAGGATCAGCCAAAAACTTTCCGCTTAGGCTGACATTGGCCAGTTTGGCCAGTTGTTGCTCTGCCTGTGTCTTTGCCTGCAGTCTTTTTTTCAAATTATGCTCAATGTAGTTGGCATAGAGTGGTTTTTGACGGAAAGTAAATCCCCTATGAACCCGTTTCAAAACCACTCCTAATCTTAGACACATTGCCAGCATTTGGTGATGCAAAACTACTTTTTTTTTATCCAGTATTGTCAACAGGACAAATTCTGGAGAAAGGTCTTTGCTTGTCTTTTGTATGAATTCTTGCTGAAGAGGTGCGAGGTCTTCAAAACTTAATTTTTGCTTAACTGGAGGAATCGGGAAGCTTTCCAGCCTTTCGTGGACTTCTGGAGGGTAATGAAGATCCACAACAAAGATGAAGCCGTCTTCCGTGTCCCAAGGTGGATCAATATAATTAAAGGTGCTCAACTCTTCGGAAGTTAAATGGCGGTAGCCTCCATATGGAAGATTCCCGAGGCAGATGCTGGGATACGCAGAGCTGATGTCTGCGAAAAGGCATTCCACCCGGGGGCTTTTAGGGTCAAAATGCTCTTGACCAAATCTTTCAGTGTTTGCAATTACTCTTCTTTTATTTAACACTTGGATGCCGGCAATGAGCCCCTTTTCTATATCCTTTTCCATTTTTTCATCTTGTAAGTATTCAATTTTTACATTTTCCATCAATGCGGCTGCATTGAAACAAAACGAGTTGATGGTCCAATATGACCCCAATTCGACTTCAAAGTCTTGCCATTCGATGCGGCGTTGATTTTCAAAGACTTCTGCTTGGAGAATGCAATCTACTATTGCCAAAAACTCCAAATATCTTGAAACTTTTCCTTTTGCATAATAATTGAAGACAATTGTAGACTCTCTCGCCTCCTCTTCATTTACTTTTAGTAAATCTTGAAAGTCCTTGTCTTCAATTGGATCTGGATCTTTGATGTATTTGAAGAATTCTGTTACAGAGTCAAATTTTGGACTCTTTATCTTTTCATTTACAAACCAAGGAATTATATTCCATTGGGTCGGAAAATTTTCCAAAAATGAAGAAAGAATTGAAAAGTTGGAACCGGACGCACTGAGTTCTTTTACAAGCTGACTCATTGTCACGTTTGGCCGAAAATTATTAATTTGGTTAATTTTTAGCCTTTTGTCAAAAATGAGTCCAAGAGTCGTTCCGTCTTTTGCACTAATTATCCAGGGTTCCATGTCAATGACTCGAGTTGTTTTGCTGGCCAAATGCTTTAGCTCATGGTCTGGAGAATAGGAAAATGTTGTCAAATTGAGTTTACGTTTAATTTGTAGGTTATGGCTTCTGTGAATTGACGCTAGGTAATTATTTTCAACACTTCTGTGTTCATGATGAGCCGTCTTCATATCTCCGCTCGTAAACGGGCGCTTGCAAATATCGCAAGAGGATGCGCTGTTGTGACGCTGCTTTTGAACAAACGACATATTGATGGGATAATTTGTCGTTTTAATATCTTCAATTGCATAATCTGCGAGATTTAATGCAGTTTTTACAAACTGTTCCATTGCGTCCAGTCCAAAATAAGTTTCATTGCTCAAGACTTTTCCACCTCCAATTAAAAAATAGACGAATCCAACAGGGATTCTCTTTGAAATTAAACTTCCGGTCCCCTTTTCATTAACGTAAATGAACTTGTGGTACATTATAAACGGAAGTTGAAGCAACGAGTCCCATCTTTCAAATTGAAAGTATTTTCTTTTGGGTGGAGTCACAAGTGTCTTCATTTCTTCACCACAAGTATGAGCTTCTAGTGTCTTGGCTCGTTTTGGTGACCTCTTGTGACAAATTGGGCAATGGACATGTTTATTTCTTAATTTTCTTGTAGCCATTAGCTTTCCAAAATCAGTAATCGCCAAATAATGGCCTTGCGTTCCGTTTTCAATAAACAATAAATTTGCATGCTTGTCCTTGACTTTTGACGTCGCTCTTGAAACTGCAATTCTGTCCCCTTCCAAACGATAAACGTTGATGGATAGGCTGCTATTCATTTGTTCCACCGTGTCAATGTCCAATAGGCTCACCCCATTGCATTTCATTTCGGCCGTTAGCTTTAAGAGTTGCTTATTGACGAGGGATGCGTATGTACTTGCCCTTTCCAGTATTCTATTGCTAAACTGTGCAGGGTTCTTTGGAGGCGTTCCCCCCACAAGTTTCCTCTCCAATAAGGCTCCCTTTATAATTTCCTTGTGAAAAATCGAACAATAGATTGAAAGCTCAAAACAATTGTTGCCTTTTGTCTTCAAATTGACGAGTCCATGTTTCCCCTTTAATGCTTTCGGCAATGGAATATATCCGCTTCCCGGCAGCATGTCCAGCTTTCCAACATGCATCTCAATTTGATTGAGACGAGAGACTCTCCAGTCTGATCCTCTTTGCAAAAAGAGATTTAATGACTCTATTACAAAGGAAATTGTTTGAACCAATACTCGAGGAATGTAATTTCGATGCAAGAGAATAGTAAACGGGCTGCTGATTGGCGTATTGTCGTATTTAATGCCATATTTTAGCTCTTCCATGTCAGCCAAAATTTTTAAAGAAAATCTAAAACTTTTAAAGTGCCCAAGAAGTTGTTCTAGAAGCTTGACTGCTGGCTCATAGAGGGACTGCATGAGATCCGCCACCATGCAAATGACATTGTCCTCTGGAACTTTGTAAAGATAAATTAATAATGAGCCACGAAGAGAAAATGTAGCTTCCTTGGAAACGCTCTCATCAATCTCCCCATCCGGCGGGCCCAAGTAATTGGAACCCTTTCCCATTCCGACCAAAACGCAGCGGTGACCATTAGCTTTATCCATAAAGCTCTGTCCACACCTGCACTCATGCCTTTTCTCAATATGCTCATCAAGCCCCTTGTATGTTGTTGACCGAAATTTGCAACTTCCATTTTCGAATCCACAAACAAACTACAATTCCAAAATTACTTTACTGCCAAATTGACAAATTAAAAATATTTAATTACTCACAGTAGAATGCCTTGGTGTCTCTTTTGTTGTTAAATTTGTTTTGAATTTTTTTCTCAACTTTAGAATTGGATAGGATGCCATTAATGTCTAATGCCAAACACAACCTTTCACTTCAACTTTCAAAATGGAAATGACCAATTGATTTCACCTTACGCTAGTAAATAAGTAGTAGTCAACAATCGAATGTTTGATACAATTAAATTTTATTTACAATAAGAATTTTAAATTTTAAGGGACTGCAGTGTTGGCTCCTCCTCTTCTGAGCAAGAAATGTACAACTGAGGGGCAGGAAGCGTCCTTTAGATACGATCCAAGCAAAAAAGCCAGTCCAGAAATTACTGCTCCAATTAGCGTGAAAATGCAGTTTCCAATGCTTGTGTCTTCTGGTGAAATGGACTTGATGACATCTTCAACGTGCTGAAGAGCGGTAGTGTTCAAAGTTTCAATCCAAGGTTGACCGGCAATTCTCTTTTCTTTGAAAGAGTCGCATTCCACCTTTCTCCCTGCCGCTCGAATGATGACTTGGCCTGCATGGAAGCTCCTGTTGCTCGCACAAAAGTTGCTTTCTCTTGCAAAAATGGTCCATGTTTTTAGAAACTGGGCTCTTGCTTCAACACACTTTTCACATTCTGCTACTGCATTATTGCACTCAGCAGAGGCGTAGATGAAAAATGTAAACAATAAGACGAGCTTAACTGCCATGTTGTCTGGTCAAAGTTTACTTTGAGACTAACCGTAAGACTTTGAAGACGGTACTTTAAAAGTAAATTTTTAGGTAATCTAGAGAAAACTGGTCCAACACGTCAAAATCTTGAATCAGTTCATTCACTTTGTCGCAAATTATTTGCACAAATAATTCATACGGGTCAAATGCCTGACCTTTCACGATGAATTCCACTGACACTTGGTTTAATGTCTTACAAACGTCATATCCAATGCAGTCAAATGTCATTGAAATAAAATCACGTTGATCTTGAACGCTCTCAAACGTCGGCAAGTTGTAATCTGCGGCAATTTCATGCCAAAATTTTGGATCTAAAAATTGACGAAAAATTTTGACGTAAAGTCTAATTAATACTGGATATTTGTCCGGTTTACAATGAATGGGACAGTACATTTTTAGTCCTCAAAAATCCACTCACAAATCGTTAAAGCACACAACAGTACAATAAATATCATTATAATTAATAGAACAATAGCTACGCCTACACAGTCCGCCTCTGTAAACTCACAACAAGAATGATGCCTTGCTCGCATTTTAACTTGTTAAGTTGGCACTAGAATAGTTGGTGATGGAAAAGTTAGAATTAATTGTTGTGTTGGAAATAATTGTTTCAGAGTTAAAGGGAAATATTTTAAAAAAGTAAAGGAGGGGAGAAAATACTAAAATTGTATAAAGTGTTACAAAGACTACTTTTAGAAACAAGCGGATAGGAGGGGTGACTCTGTGTTTACTATTCGGCTCCATTGTTCAGACTGAAGGGTTGTTTTGTTTCTTCTCGGCGTTCCACTTGAGCCATGCGTTTCCTTGCTTTTCTATAAACTCCAAGTATGACCTCCACGTTTCCAAGTCATTAACATCAGGGAACAGGTCTGGATCAATTGCAATTGAAACTCTGCAGATTTTTGAATTAATCTTTGCAGAGGCCAAGAATCCCATTTCTGTGAGTTGATCACCACAATGACACGACGGAAGGCTAATGCTCCTTGACCTTGTGTACTCTGTCATTTTCGGATAAATGTTACTTTCCACTTCACCTCCTTTATTTTTATGTTCACTCATCCACCAATTTGCAAACGATTCAATATAGTCCAAAAATTCCTTCCAAATTTGATAATTGTTTTCTGATGGGAAATTTTGTTTATCAATTGCAAATTTCACGTGAACAGTGCGAGTAGGGTAATCGTATTTGTCGTGAGAAACTACAGTGTATTTGTGACACGTAATTGGGCTACAGGGACAAGGAATGTCAATTTTTCGAGAAAAATTACAACTCATTTTCAGTTTTTGTATCCCTTTTGCTTCATTTTTTGTTTTAAAAAAGCCTCACTGTTAATTTCTAAATCTTCAATAAAATTCTCCCAAACAAAACAATCGTCAACTGGAAAGTTTTCGTTTCGAATTCCAAACACTACTGAAGCAACTCTTGAAGCCTGTTGATCTATTGTTTCAAATTCAATCTTATAATAATTTTTAGCAGCTGAATTACAATTGCATGGAACAGTAATTTTTCTATGCGTCAGTGCAAGCCACATGACAAATTAAGACTGACGAAAATCTATCACTCGGCCTTGGAGTAAATGTAAACGTCTACCCCTTTGGCGCATAGCTCCTTTCGAATTATGCTCAAAATTATGCTCCAGCGGCCCCTTGCTAGACCAACACCTATTCTGGGCATATGGACCGTTTCACTTTGCTCTAAAGCCCGTGTTGCTACCTGTTGCAGACAAGTTTTTAGTCCTTCATATGAAATTGGAACTTTATCCTTAGGATGAGTCTGTGCAATCATATTGGCTACGTGTAAGTGATCAAAAACTTTTACAAACTGAACTACACCCAATTCAATTGGAACAGAAAGTTTTAAAAATTCAGTTTTTGCATTTTGAAACTTGTTACTCAACTCAACAACATACCCTCTACTCCAATACCCATGTGTATTGCAAATATGTGCCAAAATTCCACTCCTACCGTTTAATAACGGAACAGTAGCGTCTCCCTTAATGTAAATTAATTTTCCAGACATGACCTACTCAATAACTGAAAAACAACTAGAGTCAAATGTATTTACAATTTTGCTTTTATTAAAAAAAAACTCTGAAGACTTAATTGTACTTAAAATTGCCAAGGATGACTTGAAAGTTGAAGGGAATGATATCGGCAAGTCCTTTTGTGTTTGGTGCTATAAACAATAGCTTACTGGGTCCAAATCTCTCGTAAAGTCCAGAGAGCTGATGTGGATAGAAAAGGTGAATGTTGGGAACAATGACGAGGTCAATCTTTTGAAGAGCGTATCGAGGAGCCAGATGAATTGCAAGTATATCCTTTTTTTCGAGGAAAAGAAGGGAAAAGTTGTCCACAATGTACTCCAGACTTGAGCAATTTTTGAGAAATCCAATTTTTTCGTAACGAATTTTCGGAAGTGTGTTACCGTAATCAACGTCAGCCAAAATTGCGCAATGTTCAAATACGCCACTAGTTTCAAAATCTGGATACCCCAGTGCTGCGGTCATTGCATCCTTTTCGGGTCGGGTGGCCACTATGTACAAGACCTTGTTTGGTCTAAGAAGATAGGGGGAAATTGCTGCCATGGCAGTGCGCTGAAATTTGAGTCTATTTACAAGTACCCTTGCACCTTTTGTGCCTTGGGAATTGTACAGGTTCCAGAGAGAGTTGCAGCTGCTATTGCTCAAAAGGCTTCTTGGTCCATGGTCCAGTAAAAAGTTTTTTCGGCAATTGTAAATCTTACTGGTAATAAGGTGTCCGAGTTGTTGAAATTTGTTGTTTGCGTACCCTAAACTTGAAGGAAGGTTGTTATTGTCTTGTGTTTGAGAGGCTGTGTTGACTGGTTGAGACATGATGAGCAACTGACAGGATCAGCGGAGCAGACTTGGCGGAAATGGGAGCCTTCCAAAGTCAATTGCCGAGTAGGTTGCCCATTTTGACAATTCGAGACCTGGTTCGGAAACAAGATCATAATACTTGAAGATTTGTAGTAGAGCGTCTCTGACTTTTGTTGTTTCTTCTTTTGCAAATGTCAAATTTGGCTGCAAGACGAAAAACATGAGAGAACGGTTGTAAAGACGGAACATGTAGGTCCTTTCTTCCTCTCTTTTAGTGGGAATTCCTTCAGTACCGGAACGAAGAGCAAAGTGGATGACGTTATCCCGGGTGAGCTTATGGGTCAAATCCCTGGGTCTCACTCGGCGTTGAACCTCGTCCAAAATGGTCCACATGACCGCGCTGTTGTTTTCAATGTTCCTACATCTAAGTAGAACATTTTCCCTGATGACCACATCCACGTATAGGCCGTCACACGCTGTGGTACAAATAACGTCGCAATTGTTAAAGTCAATTTCCCGTCTCTGTGGTTGTTGTGATGACCCTGACATGGACTGGTCTGGAACGGCGTCCACAAGAGGAATCGTGGGCGAAGGTTGCGAAACTAGTAAAGGAGAAGGTGGTGCTTGGGCAGTGTAACTAGTTGATGCCATGTTTTGAAACTATTGTTTTAAAATCTGGGAGACTTTACTGGTTTGGGCTAGTGTTTTCGGTTGAGGATGCAGCGTCAGAATGAACTCCCTGCTCCAGTAACCTAAGTCGCTCTTCCTCCCTTTGCCACGCTTGGACATGTAACGAACGACTCCCAAGCACTAGGTCTGCGCGGAAGGGGGTGGAAAAAATAATTGAGCTTAGGGACGTGACTCTAGAAAGGGCAGTGTAAATGAGCTGGGGTGACATTGAAAAAAAGAGGGATTGGCGGCTTGGGAAAATTGGAAATGAAATGACCACCTGCAAATAAAAATTTAGTTTAATTGCAATTTGCAATTTATTTTAAACTTTACCTTGTCCAAAGTCAATCCTTGAGTTTTATGACACGTAAAACCATATCCCAACTCTAGACAATACTGAGTTCTCGTAAATGTAGATTTTGTTTCTGGGCAATAGGTTGGCGTTTGAGTCGGGAGAATTGGAATCATTCTGTTTCGAATCGGCGATTGATACCACTCTCCCAAGTAAACATCAGGTCTAATCATTATAAACTTTGGTTGATTATGATCGTTCATTTCGGTTGAAATTTCCATAATCGTCCCAGTCATTCCATTGAATAAGGCTCCCTAAAATAGTTTGATTCTAACCGTGCGAAAAATAATCAAAATTTTTAACTTTACCTCCACCCACAAATTCTTTGTCAACACAATCCGAGCTCCCACCGCGACTCTAATTGAATGCGCTGGAGCACTATTATTACTATCTCTTGATTGTATTTCAACAATAGGCTTTCCGAGGTTCAGCAGGCGAAATTCATTATACCTTGCACACTGTTTTCTTTCCGCAAAAATAAATGTGGCATTTTCAAATTTAGTAAATTCTGCATCTTCTAATCGATCTGCATTTCGTGTTGACAGTACTTCTACATCATTTTCTGTAATTGTTCCACGGCGTACCCTCTCCAAAATTTCTCTAAATTGTTTTTGTTCTTCTCCCATTTGTCTTTGATTTATTGTAAGAAATACAATTTGATCTATAGCAGAGTAAACTTTATTTCCGCTGACTTCAAGAGCATTTTCTAGATTGGGAGTTTGATAGACGGGCACGTCCATCACTGGTCTACAGATTTAAAAGTATTTTAGACAATTTAAAATTGAAAAGTCAAATTTAATTACCTAATTTGTGAAATGTCGCCAACAATTATGTAGCTTTTGTTTGCCATTACGTCAGTGGAATGAAAGGCTGCCTTTATTCGTTCATTTACGTAGCCGAGTAGACTTAATCCAATCAAACTGTTTCAATTTTCAAATTAGATTTTGGAATTTCTAAATTAAATTTTATTACAAACCTTATTTCGTCAAAAATGAAATAAGAACAATTTCCAATTGCCTTTCGCACCGCGTCAGCGTTTTTTTGGGGCGGGTGTTTGGTGTAGGCATAACCCATCAGCAAAGCACGGTGAAATGTTCTAAATAAAATTTAAATTAGAAATTTGAACTTTTAACTTAAAGATGTACTCACTTTCCACAAACTACAAATGCAGAAGATCCAGTAAACGACAAACATTGAGAATTTACATTGTTTTCTTTGAATAGCTTTTTTAAACACAAAATCAAAAAGGACTTTCCACTTCCCCCTTGCCCCAAAACGAGCATTCGAATAGGGCCTGTGCGGTCCTTTATGCTTCGCCTCACAATTTCATAAACTCTCATTTGTTCAATATTCAAATCTAATGGATTAATGTTTTCAAACTTCCTGGGTCTACTGATACCCTTTTCCTTTTGTTGTTGTAAAAAAGTTTCAAAGCTTTCAAACTTCCTTTGAGTATTTTTTAGCTTTGGCATGTTGTCTACTCGATGGTCAGTTTAAGACTGACTCAAGAGCCAGGATTGACTCTTTAGGCTTATCTGATTAGACTGTCAAACTTCCAAGGCTATATAAAGGACAAAAGCCATCTCACGATTCACATTTTGAATTTTCAATTTGTAAAGTAGACATGAATCTGGAATCTCAAGTTTCTAAACAATTAGTGAAACCGTTAAAACGTGGAAGGGAATTGGTTTCTTGTTGTCAAAGCTTAGAGGAGCCACTCGAAAAGCAACCAGTCGTTTTCACTAAAGAAAACTCAAATTGGGCCATGGCCTACGTTAACCGAGCTCGTGCAATGCCATACAGCAATTTCAACCAGCAGGCATTTTTCTCTGAGAATTTTGTTCGCAGAATCTCTTTGAGCACACAAATTTTGATTCGAATGGGAATTGATTCTTACAATAATGTTTTCAAAGTATACATTAGAAGAGAAAATTATGGAACAAAGCCGAGTATTGTTACAATTTTGATTGGAGAGGTGGCATCGGTCGTCAAATACATTACGGAAATATTGGAAAAAATTGAGGATGCCATTTTGAAAGGAATTCCACTCTTTGACGCAGAGGATGATTGGACAGCACCGACTCACAAAGAATTTTGGGAAAATAAGGGAATTTTTGTCACAGAATCTGGTACATTTCGAGTTCGCCCAATTTACAGAACCAGCAGCCAAGCGTACTCATTTTACTTGAACACTCCAGGACGTTCGACAGAGCATGCCAATTACCACGGTAATTTTTATGACAATTAAAATCAATGCATTGACTAAACTCTAACCAATAACCTAGGCCCAAGAATTCATTTGACGAAACCCGAAATTCGAGTCTTGGTCGACGTCTTGGACGATATTTTGGACCAATGCCCACCAGTAAATGAATTTTGAAAACTCAACAGAGCTTCAAGTTTCAAAATTTTATTAAAAACTGTAAATAAAAGTGACTTTTTTTGAAAATGAAACTGTTGTCGACAAATTTTATTGAAGAATTTCTGACTAGAAATTTAATTGACTAGAAATTGACTACATATAAATTAATTGGTACTCGGAAGGATTTTCCCCTTGAGCCAGTAAGTTGAGGAGTTCCACTGGAAATTGTGGAGGAGTAGGTGGTGGTGTTAGTGGTCCAACACTCTCAAAGCTTTTGATCCGAGCCTCCAGTGTCTTGATGTACGCACAAAGAGCCTTGTTTCGAAGTTCCTCTTCCTCCAAGTTTGATTTAAGATCCAAAACTTGCTTGCTCATAAACTTGAGCGAAGCTTCTTTGCACTTGGCAATGAATTTCCAGCTTTCAATCTCCATGATGCTTCCTGACTAGACTGACTTGACCCTACTTGTTTGAAGGTTGAAGTGAAAATGAGCCCTCTCGCCCGGCCTGGCGTGGGGTTGAAATGAAAAACACATGAGACTCGAGGGTTATGCTAGCGAGGGTAAATTTTTATTTCCAGTTTTTTCGAGACTTGGTCACTTGTACACATCTCCCTCTTCTGTTTACAAAACACTTTTGAAGGGAGAGGCTTTTAAAAAAGGACTCTACTTTCATGTCATTCAAAGTGAAATCTTTAAATGAAAATGAATTTAGAATGCATTCAAAAGACTCTCCATTTACCAACTTATAAATTACATATATACAAAATTCCGAACACTTAATACTATCGTCCAACTGTAGTTGTTTAGAGTTAATTTTTGAAATTTTTTTAAATCTACGAGGAAAGGAAAGCTTATAACTACCAGGAGATTCTCCATAGCTATCGAAATATATTAATTTTCTATTTTTAGTCATAATCCAGGCCACCCAATGTAATCCTCCACTTCCTCCGGCTTCTACAGACTTTTCAATATTTTGACAAACAGCAAACGGGGGTCTTAGGTCCAATTGTTCCATTTCTTCATTGGCGACTACTTCAGTCTGAAGACAAGGGTCAAGACACGCGGCAATTCCACGTAATACGTTTTCCAGAGTATTTGAATCCATTTTAATTGAATTTGACAGTTCTATTCTTATCAACGGTCATCAAGTTGGTTTGTCGTCCAAAGACCAAGAGCTGAATTATTTCGGTAGTGGCCGCCTTGAATTGAAAATCCAACTAAGAAGAAAAAATTGATTAGATTTGCATTTTATAGTTTGAAAATTAAACGTACCTTCAAGTCTCCCACGTATTGAGGTAGAAAGGCAGTATTTGACGGAGCGTCATTAATTGTAAACAGAAACAATTTGTTTCCGTTGACGTAGTCACTAAGTGAGATACCGTTTGATGCCGTAGTTCCAGTCGGAAGAGCTTCAAAAAGAGAATGATATGCCCGCAAGTAGGAGCTCTTCTCAAAATCAAAATCCAATCTTTGATACACAAAGCTACTTTCAGAAAAGGTTGTAGTGATGCTAATTAGTCCGAAATCCTTGAAATTCTGAAAACTTTTTGTCAAATTTCCCGAAAAACTAGATGATTCCACCAGCCCAATTACAATAAAATTTGGGACTCTGTTGCTGTAGTTGACTGTAGTACTAAAGTTGACTTGGCCCACAGGAATTGAAATTGGTCGAATTTCCAAAGCATTCAAGGGATATAAGGCCGTTGCCCCTCGCTGAAGTGCTGCCTCGTGTCGGTTTTGTATTTCTTTGTTAATGTGATATGTTTTGACATAAAGGGAGCACTCGGTTATGCTAATTTTCCAGGGCGGTGTTGCTTGGCCAGTTTTTGTAGTAACGTTTGAGTCCAAATAAATGGTGGGGCTATTTCGGCTTAATGTAATTTCCATTTCCAAATCTGGTAAAAATACTTTTCCCGTCTGGAAGACTGGAGAGGCCAAGCGCCCCATGACCTCAAACGTTTTGGAATTTGCAGTTAGGGATTTACGAAATTTGAATGCAGGGTTTGTGTCGTCCGTGAAACTGTCGGCCTTGTCATCTGGATAATAAAATTGTTCTCCCAGTCGAGTTTTTTTATCGGCCTCACCAATTCCTAGGATTTGTGGCAATACTGCGGCATAATGATACTTTCCAGCAGAGTCACTGACCCTTGTACCGTTAATGTCAACGGTACAATTTGAAAATAATGAGTAGAAAAAGAAATTTCCAGCTGTAACATTATCGTTAGAAATGGCCGTCCCATCAGCGTTGACTAATTTACAGCGGAGAAACAAATAAGAGTCTCCGAGATTCAAGTAGAGCTTGGATTTTGGAATTCGTAGAACAATAGGTCCTTCATCGGCCAACGAAGAAATGGGACTAATTTGAATGTACCTGGTTTCTTGTAAACTAACGTCTTGATCAGAGACTGAAAAGGGATCCAACGAGGAAAGGAAGGTCTTTTTAGACTTTGACAAAATGTTATCCATTTTTATTTTCTGGGCTTTGAAAACTTTTTCTGAGCTGTACAAGATGCGACCTTCTTGGCGGAACGCCTACGCTTAACTGACTTGGACTTTGTCTTTCTCCTTCGTTTTCCGCCTCCAAATTGGACTTGGGTTTTCCCCTTTTTTCCAATGCGACGCTTCCCCCCACCAACTTGTGGCTTCCTTTTTCTTGACCTTTTCTTTTTTCCAGAGCCAGCTGCTACGTGCTGTAGTGGTAGATAGAATGGGACTGGGGGCTGCCCAATACCCCCGCCTGTTTGAACTTGTGAACTTGAGGTGTCTACTGTATCCATTTTTTCCAATTTACAAATGTTTTCTTTACAAATCACTTGTCGCATTCGATGTTGACAGGATGAAGTTTGGATTACTACTGACCAAGGTTTTCTATCTCCTAGGCACTAAATGCCTTGATGCGGCCAACGACAGTAGCCCGACAGATTGGACAATTGTCAACCTTTCCTGCACAATCATTACAAACTGCAAAATGACAACAGGTTAGTAGTATTGTATCAATTTCGTTTGAGATGCAAACACGGCAGCTACGATCAACTGTAAGATATTTTAAAATGGACTCCAATTTATCCAGGCACTCCTTGTCAATGGTAGGGGTCTTTGGCTTTTTTGAAATTCGTAGAAAATCTTCAATTTTTTCCCTCACTTGGTTATTTCCGTCGTACTCTATTGGAATGTTGATATATGGGGCCTTGAGAACAAACGGGCATCTAGTCATGTATCTCTCGTGTAATTCCTCTATTGTTTCATCGTTTTGCTCAAAGTCGCATAATGTAATTTGACAAAAATAGCAGCGCACACGAGTTCCTCTTTGAAGACAATAGAATCCTTGTTTTGCAAGTTGTCGGGGGGTAATGAACGTTATTGGCCAAATGAATCCATTCTTGTAAAAGGAATCAAGCCTTTGTTGTTCAGAAACAAAGATTGGTGGGAGGTCGGGCATTCTAGGCTTGAAATAGCTTGGTGGGATATCAGGCTCAATGCTGTTTGAAAGGGAGGAGGAACTATGCAGCGCTTCGGACATGTAGAGTAATGAATGTTGCACTTTTGCTTTCAGGGAGGGGTCTTTGATACTCGTCCAGTAGCTGAATGAAGACTGAATCCACTTGACTTTGTCTCCTGACGGGAAAGTAGATTGGCCGCTCATTTTCAATGTAAACTGGTTTCCCCCCCTCCTCCTTTTGAAAAATGCCAATCATCTGAATAGCCCTTTCACAAAACTGGCTTGACTGAGCGAGGTCACAGGAGACAATTAGCAGATTTGATTTGATGCCAAGGTCAATTTCTGCTTTAGCCTTGACCTGTTGACTTTTTAGTGTAAATTTGACGCCCGGCTCCAATCCAAATATTTGAATCAATAGCTCAGATATTGTGGTAATGTAATTGCGCAAAGATTCGCATTTGTATATCAATAGCCCACTTGGTTCAGTCTTGTATTCAAATGTAATTGATAGATTTGAAAGCGCATTGTTCATTGCTTGTAGTAAACCACTTATGGTCTTTTCAGTTGGTTCAGCAACAATTACTTCGTTGGGGATATCCTTGTAACACATGAGCTCCATTCTTGTAGTTACGTCGATTTGATCATAGAGAGCTGCTGAATATTCTTCTCCTGTTGTGTTGCCTTGTTGAAAAGTATGAGTTTTGAATCCAAATGCAACGGCATAGGCGGGAGTCATGTCAATTAAATGACCGGGATCTTCATTTTTTAATGTAAACTTTTTGTCCGTATAGGTCATCATAATGCCTCTTCCATATTTTTTGAGTTCTTTGTTTACGTGTGAAAAAAACTTTAGAATATTTTCAAGTTTTGTAAAGTAAAAAGTGGCCATTTGACGTTCAGTCACTTGAATTTTATTATCGTCAACATTATGCCCAAAGATTTTACGCTCTGGTTCAATTACAGGTGTATAACGAAGATTTGCAATGCCTACTTCCAAAGGTTCAATAGTAGTATCCAAGATACGGTTTAGTTTCCCTCTAAAGCTATTGCACTTGTTCTCGGGATAAAATGTATTGTTAAGGGCACTGTCCAAAGAAATGTAAATTGAAGTCGGAGCATATTGTTGAGCCATTTTATCCAACCTTATTCAATTCTTCTTCCACGAAATTACCTGGCAAATTTAAAACAATAACTAATGGTTTAAAAATATTGAACTTGCGCTAGTATACCTAATATCTTCTCGCCCGAAAGGTCTTCCAAAAAGTAGTAACAGACGTTCGACTTGAAAACACCAACTATACGAAAAATTTCTCTTGTCCACCGCTCAGAAGCTGAAGATTTATTAAACAGTAGACGGGCACTAGAGATTCTGACACGGTCGTTGACTTTAAACTTTGGTTTTAACTTTGAAATGTTTTTTACAGTTTTTCCATAAAGGTTCCTAAACACCACGTCTTGGTTGGCCTTTGAAACTTGACTGGGGGCCATCTACGGAAATGCAAGGTATAAAAGGCAATCAGTACTGCTCGAGGGTTTACAGCCTTAAGGCGTACTAACCTTAATGGATGAATGATAGGTGTTGTTGAAATTATGAACCAATTGATCCCATACGTGTGTAAACTTCCCCGGGGTCTGAAGCTCGTGTTGTATTTTACTTAGCTTGGTTCTCAGGGAGAGAATTGTGCGTTCACAAATACTGCATTTGTTTTTTGAGTGAACCGAGTACATTTTGATTTTTAATTTGGAAAAAAGAGATTCGATTCTAGAATTATAAAATTCTTTTCCCTAGAAAACAAACATTATTAGCTGCCACATTTTCAATAGTTTAATTCAAACTTACTCTGTCCACAAGAACAAAATGAGGCGCATGGCCAGCTTCTTCAAGACACTTTTTGACACCTGCCTCTACTGACACGGCATCTTTGCTCTTAAGAAAGGCCGTGCGCAAATAGCGAGAAAACAAATCGACATAAATTAGTATCCAATTTATTCCTTTATTCTTTTTTGCAACATTAGCCACGGACATTAAATCCATGCCAACAGAAAATCCAGGCCCAGGAACAAATGTCTGTCGTTCTGTATACTTGATTCTAACTGGCTTAAATAAACTGTAGCTAGGAAGAGACTGTAGGGCTTCTCGGTTCCTTTTAGTATTTTTTCTCCCTGTTGCACGTAAAAATGAATCAATACCAGAAAAACTACCAACTTTGGAAAGATTAGTATAATCCTTTTTAATTGCGGAAGCCATGACCACCACCACTTCTACCAAAGTCTAAACTAATACTAAACTAAATTTAAAAAAACTTAAGACATTAATAATAATACATACTTTATAAATTAGTTGGAAGGACCACTGGGCAGAAATCGACATGGTCGCCAGACGGTTCCAGGATGCCGATCCGTCATGACAATCATGTCAACAAAATCGCGCGGCGACCATAGACGCTTCCAGCCATGAACACAAAATGGCGCGGCGACCATAGACGCTTTCAGCCATGAGCACAAAATGGCGCGGCGACCATAGACGCCTCCTACCATAACAATTTCGCCCCTCCCCTTCAGCCAATCACAGCATCCCATACTCACACCACTACAGCCCTCCCCATACCCACCCCACCACAACCCTACCCCGCCGGCCAATCAGGGCCGGCCTCCCACAAGCCACACCCCCTCCCATGCCCTCCTGGGGGGCTAATTTT
>JAQFYP010001157.1:0-16949 GCA_034694865.1 Bilobella braunerae | reverse complement strand
TTCCCGATTTGGACATCGGGAAGGAGGACACCGGGCAACGTGCTACCAGCTTCTAGTGGTTAGCTGGAGCGCGCAATTGAAAAACATATGCTAATGCAAGCAGGGGTTTGTAACATATTATGAAAAGCAGCAATTTAACTAGATCTATTTTTTTAAAAATGTTTATTTCATGTTAAATGCAGTCTGAGACTTTCAAAGCAACAATATTCTCATAGCATTCTGAGTTTGATGTTGTCATTTGAATGCACTTGCAATGTGCAAAAGTTGCGCATAGACATATCTGCACTCGATTTTTTGCAAGGTATTTGACCTGCGGAAGTTCTACCTGTCGCACTCAGATTGTCGCAACCACCGCCGACACAGCCAAATATATTGTACTTGAACTCTGCAAATTTTACGTTAATTCTTAAGTTTGAATCAGAGCAATACAGATAAGTTTAGAATTATTAGATTTGTTAATTGAAAATAAGTATACTATTTGAAGCCTGAAATACACTTACGTGATTCTTTCTTGACACGAGATGTTACATCATGCTCGCGTGATGCACGAGCGTAGAGGTTCCTTCCTGCAAAAATAATAATTGCAGCCCCCACCAAATACACGACAATCAGAATGCGCAAAATTTCGCTCATTTTAAAAAGCAACTCAAATTAGCTATACTATTTCAAAAAATAAATGCCTATATTTTCTTCAGCGTCTTGCTCCTGGAGCTAATAAGATTTAAAAAATTACAACCTACTTGATTAGGGTGTTGAAACACAAGATAATGGGTTTAATGTAATTTATGCTATGCTATACTATTGAAAGTTCAAAAAGAAGGAGAACAATTGGAAAGAATTTTTGGCACAATATTACAAAGTCAAATTTTGACAATATAGCCTGCATAATTACAATGCCCATGTTATGTTTTATGCAGTAGTTTTTTTTTTTTGTAAGGATTTGGTATGACAACGACCTGCCTTCTATACTGTAAAATGACTGCAATTTAATTGCCTTCAATGGCATATCACGAACATTTGCTTTTGAAAAATATTAAAAGCTGAACACAATTATACAATTACTAGCTGTGCCGCGTCGCTTCGCGGCGCTTGCTTGCTAGCAACTTCCCGTAGTAGCAATATACCCGCCCTCACTATAAGTGAGGAGCTATCCAAACCATTATGAGAATAGCCGTTAGAAACAATTTGCTTAACGTGATTGAAACTTAGTTAGTTTCTAAGTGAAGCTTAACACTATTCACTCCAGCTATCAACCTTCTTACCTATAATATAGGGCACATGTAGCTCTAATAGTAAGTATTGGATTATGAAACGCGCAAAGTATCAAAGTTGAACTTAGCCACAATTAATTTTTGACCCTGGGAAAAACTGGAAGTACCTACTGCCCGGAGTTTGACCACCCCAGACACCAACTACATTTACTTAGCGCAAAATATTGCGCTTGCAGCTTTAGCGGTCTCTGCAGGATATCATAATACCTTTAAAATTTTGTGTATTTCGATATTTGAAATTTGATTCTAGAAAAACCGGAAGCAAATTTTACCCGAAGTTTTGTCCTGAATCACTCCAGTCACAAATCTAATTTGTCTACACAAAATTTTGCGCCTAAATTACCCCCCATTTTTAAACCTAATTTATGTACCAATTATGGCGCCCCTAGCCCCAGTGCCATTTGCAGGGTTGAATAAAAACTTTAAAATTTGGGCAATTTGACATTTGACCTTTCACCATGAAAAAACCGGAAATAGATTTTGTCCCGAGTTTAGCCCTGAAATGCTCCATTTTCACATTTATGTACCAAATATGAGGGACCTAGCTCCAGCGGTCTTTGCAGAATTGGACAAAACACGTAGAATTTTGGAATATTTTGACCTTTGGCCCTAAAAAAAACCGGATGTGAATTTTACCGGAGCTTGGCCCTACAGGTGCGTACCCAATTTATGTGTAAATTTGGTACCTGTAGTCTTAGTGGTTTTTGCAGGCATCGATGTCAAAACAGACGAACCGACGGACTGACGAACGATTTTATAGTATAGATTCTAGTCTATACCAAAGTATAAAATTTAACAATTCAAAAACTTATTTCACATTTCCGCCAGGTTTGCTCAACTAAACATTATTTTTTAATATTTGTATTGTAATGTTTATTCTACACTTTGTTTTAAAAATTGCGTCCGCTCATTGATGTTAGAAACTTAAAAAAGTAACGCTCATTTGTTCGCTTGTGAAAACCACACTCAGACACTCTACCTCACTCAAAATCTTTTAAAATCCTGAAACTCAAAAACTCTCCCACTCACACTCACTCGAGCCCTTCAAGCTCAACTACTCTTATACTCACGCACATTTCTAACCTAAAAACTCATAACCTCAAATTCTCAAGCTCAACTGTCAACTTTTTACGTTAAATAATTTGTTTTGGTTTGTTACTTTCGTAGTAACAAATCAAATTAAAGATTACGTTAGTGCGCTAAAATTAAAAGTATTTCAAATTCAGTTTTATAGTATTTTACTCCTATACTCCTTGGATGTGTTTTAGTAACTAACTAGCGAATGTAAGAACTGCTTGAGTGACTTTTAAAATAAAGGAGCGTTATTTGATATTCCCGCTGATCGATGGTCAACATGTAAAGGAGAGGGGTAAAGAAATGGTAGGGCAGGATATCATTAGCATAGATGTTGTCATCAAGCGCAATCAACAGACCATCCGTAAAATTCTGCTATTTTACGGGCCTATTCTACAAGGGAGAACACCAACCTGAAATCAGGTACGGTCTTTGGGAAAGTCTAAGTTCCATATCCTCTGTCTGCGTGTACCTAGTCTACCGGAAACGGTAGAAAATTCCATCAATGTGGAACAGTGGGCATTCGAATTTTTGTTTATAATATACACGAAACGTGAAAAAACTCAATAGTTATGATTCAAAATTGCCAAATTATAATAAATCATCCAATACGATTGGATTGGATTAATATTTCGCTAAGACTTTTAGCCATCAAAAATATTGAGAAAAGTCCTTTAAAAAGTAAATCTGGATACACAACTCCTCTTTCAGGGCATCTACTTATCATATCCATTGCAGTAAAAAAAAAAGTTTTCCTAATTTTTGGTTAAAAAATTAGCCAATTTTGAAGTGTATGTGCAGGTAGGTATGTTTGGAAATTCTTAACAAAATCATTTACCATGAATGAGGAAGGACAATTTTTGAAATCATATGTGAAGCAAAATACAATATGAATAAATTCAACAATAGTTTGTTGTATTATTTTACTTTTTTTTTACACCGATTTCCCTGTCTTATTCAAGAAAAATAATTTATACTGTTTTCCTGTTTTTTCCAAACAAAAACCGGGAACAAAACGAATTCTCGTTTTGTTTGGAATCTGGAAACAAAACGTGTCCATCCCTACTTATGTATCTTCCACCAGTCATACCCCCAGCAGCTCACACTCTTTGACTTTTGACAACTTTTGACAACTTTTGACACTCTCTCACACAACACACACACTCATCAAAATTTTCCCGAGCTCAAACTCTTTGACACTCACAATCCTTAAATAATTTCCCACCCCAACCCCCCATGTAATATTATGCAAACGATTTTTCCATTGTGTAAAGATATATTGAGTTATTTATTTGTTGCTAAAATGACAAACACTAGAAAGTCAATTCATTGCTATGCTTGCATTTTACACGTTTAAAATCAATAATACATTTCCCATATATTTTCCCATTCTTACATCCCATTCCATTTTTACATTCCCAATAATGTTTCATGAAACTTCAAAAAATTCATGTCAACTGATTACATTCTCTCTTAAATATGTTGTCTTAAGTAGATACTTTTTTATTTAACATTAACAAGCTCAATTGTAGGAAGTATTTTAGAGTTCAATTTAGTCATTTGATATATTAATAAAGTCAGATGCACCTGAAATAAATATGCAAGCTAACTCATCGAGGATTACCTAATTATTTGGATTGTTGTTTGCACTTAAACGACAATAGTAAAATTCTCACAATAATAAAATGTTCAATAGGCCGAATATTTTTTAATGTATTTAACATTATTAAGTATTTTTTCAGAACAATTTAGAAAAAATTAAAATGAAGTCCGTAAACTTAATTGTCGTGCTTCAAGTCAACAAATTTTATTTTTTTTAATTGAGCATTACTTGAATTTTGACGAAGTACTCGTATAATGTATATGTGTTTATGATTCTAAAAAAAATTTTTAATTATTTCACTTTTTGCCAATTTTTCACTGTCAAGAAAGCAAAGAAAATATTTAACAAGCTTTAACCTTACAAAATTTTGAACCTTGTAAAATGGGGTTGGGGTGTAGCATTGTGGTCGATTGAAAATTTTGCCAAAAATGGGAAGGGGGACCCTTTGGTGAAAAATTTTTCTAGTAAAGTTTTTTGCTGCGGTCAACCGTTAGAGGTCAAAGGTCAAAGGTCACACTTTTTGTTATTGTAGATATAATATTGTACATAGGGCAAAATGACCTTTGCAAAAGATGATTATGTTGTTGAAAGTAACAATTTATCTTTATAGAATTTTTTGGCTTCCGTACTCAAAAATTGTTACCTTTGACCTATAACGGTCGACCGCAGAGAAAAAGTTTACAAAGAAAAGCTACTCAGTTTTATGTTCTAAATAAATTTGTATAACTTTTATGGTTTGTTTTTGCTTTAATACAACATAAATTTAATCTAACTTCCGATCTAGCTATCCAACGGTAAAAAATTATTGGTATACCATTTTGAGTGCCTTTACGCTTTTGTTGTATTCAAAGTTTTTTTTATTGGTTAACGTATTATCTGACTTAGTTTAGTGTGGAGTTTCACCCAAACAAATCTAGAATTGGTAGCTTTGGTATGCAAATGTCATACCCCAACACTGATGCTACAAGAGTTGTATTTGGTGGGCAGACTAATTTACAGGATTTTGTCTCTACGTCTTTCTTATACCCTAATGGACATGTACAAGTCCAAATGGAAGAATGCTCCTCGCATAAAGCCGTTTCATAGGGAACACATTTTCCGCAATAGTTAACAAACATAAGGTCAGGACATTGACAAGTTCCATTGGTAAATGCTGCATACTTGGAACAACGGCAAACTCCATCCGTGCAAGTACTGTTTGACGGACAAATTGCTCCAAACATAGCATTTGTACAATAACTTCCGTATTTATACACGCACCGATTTAGTCTCGGGTCATTAACAGTAGACGTTGGACAGCCGCATGTAGTGTGATTGCAAAATCCTGAGCCACAGTCTTTATTCGAAGTGCAAGGAGAACCAAATGCAGCACCGCAGAAGCCATAAACGTTAGGTGTCCCCGTCGTGCAGGTACAAGTAGGTTCCTAATGTATTACATAAAAAAAATATATAATCTCTATAAATAAATTTTGTAGATGATTGGCAACTTGTAGAAATTTTAAATTACACTGTACTATTTGTCTAAAATTATGACAGTATGCGGTGGGTCTTCAGGCAAATAGAATTACTATTTTCTGGTAGGTTTCAAAAGTATAGCATTTTTCCGAGGGGTATAGTAGTGTGACTAAAAAATTGAACATCTCAGGAACGATCAAAATTACAGCATCTGTTATTCATTATTATTCATCATTATTAGCATCATTTTTTTTTACTTTTTCAATAAAATAAATTTCTGTTTCAAGTGGTGAAGATCATCTTCCGTTTGGCTTCAAGTCAAATTTCTGAAGTGAGAAAACTTAATTCCAGCCAAACAATTGACATAAATTAACTTTTTAAAAATTGTGTCGTAAATGTAATCTGGGGAAGTTAAGTACGCTAAAGTTAACTAGGACCTACAACAGTTCATAAACTAGCAAATAATTGTAAGAAATGATTAACAAAAATTCTATTTTCAAGATTGTGTTTGCATATATTTAAGTGTTTCTTGGTTGCGCTGAAGCAAATGACCTCCAAATGCCATTAAAACGACTCTCGATGTGAGTAATTAGCAGTTAACAAAATGACTAATGTAGCCAAACCGTCACAACACAGGTGTATACTTCTCTTTAAGTTTTTAATTTTAAGATTTCAATTAAACTACGCGAGTTATGTATCTAGAAGGTATTTAGAAGGTGTACTGTATGCATACTACTGCGTTGGGATGGGAGTCTTTGTTAGTTTTATACATGTGGAACTTTGGATGAAACATGTTACTTACGTTGGTTACAGCATCCACGACGCATACAGAGCCGTTAACGCATTAGCCCCCAAATTCGTGACAATAGATGCCCGCTGGAATACCGCAAAATGAACCGAAATCAAATTGAGTTTGAAAACATTGTAAACGCGTACCAACAACAAATACTGCCAGCAAACTATTAATAAAGATACAAAATTTCATTGCAACAGAGCAATATTTGGGTACAGTAGTATTTTAAATGTTTTACGAGTAAAAAGGATCTGGAGGAGTATAGCCATTTTATAGACATAGAGTGGAAAATTTGGTACGTAATACTAACACATAGAACATGGAATATTTAAGGTTTTAAGCAGAATCATAAATTAAACTATTTAAATTTTTGAAAGTTTTTACACCGCACACACACAATTGTCAATCAGCCACTACGCCTCAGTATGAGATTTATCAGAATATCATTTTGCTTAAAGAACTTGATGTGCGGGAATTGTCAGCATATATGGATTATATGGTACTTGTCTAAAATTTAATTGACAAGAAGACTAAAAACAATTAAAAGAGATTCATCGCACAATTGCATATTGATTTTCCTTTATACACATGGCAAAACTCCAAATAAAACAATAATTTTAATTGATAAAATATGCGTTACCAATTGGAGAACAGATGAAATTGTAAGCACATCATGATGATGAAAGTTCAAGATTATAACACAAGGGAGTGAAGTACGTAGGTAATTGTTGAATATGTTGCTAGTATTCACGACACGAGTTTTGTCACAATAGATATATACAACCAAACAATTATGTAATTCTTGCTTGAAACAAAACTTGTACCAACTACCTTGGTATATTTCTAAAATAAACTATACTTAAGAATTATAATTAACAAAGAACCTGTACTTTTTTAATAAACTAAAAATTTGAAATCATATCTAAATTTTGAAGAACTACTTTCATTTCTTTTAAGTTCATTTAAATTAACAGTCAGGCTAGGCAAAGGCATGTTGTGTATTTTAATGCATACTTCATTTGTAAAAGGTTTTAATAATGCAAACATACACAAAAAATTCCGTTAAAATTTTTGCCTATAAATAACTGCCTAAAACTGTAATGAAGTACTTTTAAAACTTTTATTTTTAGACCTATGAATTACAAGTTACTCTAATTTCGCCTCTTGAACCTGTTTTGCATAGACACGTGTATCAAATCTACTATGCAAAACAATTCCCAAATTCCTTTAGGGAAGAGGTGTCACTCACATGCAAAACACGAGTTTAACATCAGAAAAATTATGCATTCACTCATCTCATCATTTAATTAATGAAATTCTAAAATAACTAAAACTCAGAGCTCGTGGCAATTGAGCACTGACATTTAAGTGCTATTCATACATATTTGCTGAAGGATTACGTGGTTTTCAATACACCATAAATTATTAAAACAAAAATCTGTTGAAACATCTCCACACTAATTTAACTACTATATTACTATTATCACCAATAACTAAAGTTTCCAAAAATTCAATAAAATCAACTATATCTTAATAGTATCATTTAATTAATATGGTTTGGTATCAAATCTGCTTCAATTTGACATAAACAAAAATGAATTTTATATATGATTAACTGGATGCGCCGTAATAATAGGCTTTATTTATTTCAATTTCTGATGACTAACTGTTGTTATCTACTTAACTAGGTTAGTTATCTAGGTTTAGCTTATTTAAGTCTTTATGGGCAAGGCCCATTTGTTGCATTTGCTCCACCGCGGTTACAAAAGCAAGTTCCGCTACTCGATGCAAATGTAGACTTTGGCGGGCATATTGATTCACAGGCCTTCGTCGTTCTGTTTGCCGCAAATCCAGAAGGGCATTCACATAACCACCAGTTATCTCCTGTTCGATCCTCCTTGCAAGTAGCCATAGTGTAGGGAATGCAGTTTCCACATGAGTCTAAGTAGCTTACGTCAACACATTCGCACACATAGTCCTCAGTATATTCAAGACGCTTTGCATTGGTATTGTTGGGACAACGGCATATTCCTTGTATACAGATAGTGTTCGAAGGACAAGGCAGCTCACCCATCATATTTGTACAAGGAGCTCCGGATAAATTTTTGCAACGACTACCATCTGCTCTTGAACCCATTGGACATACGCACATACCATCGTCTCCGCATAATGATCCCCCCCGGCAATCTTTACCCTGACTGCAAGCAGTGCCCAGGTGACTGCCACCACAGGTGCCATATGCGTTTTCGAATCGATCGCAATCACAGAATCCTGCCTAAAATTGTATAAATTTGGAAACTAATTGTTTGTTTAAAGTTGAATTTTTAAAAATTAGAAAAAAAATATTATAAAACATTTTAGGTAAGGCGAACTACTGCGGTTTGTTAACGGTAAAACTAGATCAAAAAATTTGTATTTCTAAACATGACACGCTAAAAGTAGGACGTTACTTACCCCTGTAGTAGCATTAAGAACGCACTCAGAAGGTTTGATACAATTGGTCTGGTATTTGTTGCAGTTTTGGCCCGCAGGAATAGCGCAAAATGTGCCAAAATCAAATTCCGGAGGCATGCAATACAATCCAAACCCAAGCCCGCATAATGTTAGTAATATACAAAAATTGATACAAATTGTCATTGTATCGGAGAACAGGGTCTTGTAACAGGAGTATACAGGAAGAGAGAAGGTAATGAAGTGTTATAGAGCATGAACATTTTATAAGAGTGAAGTGGAAAATTTAAAATTAAAATCTTTTTCGGAAGTCGTGGAATATTAGAGTTTTACGAAACATTTCCAAATAAAATTATTTAAATTTAGGACTGCTTTAATTCAACACTCACACTTGTTGAAGTGCGCAATAATTTGCAGACAAGAGTGACTGGACATGAAATGGAGAACATGGTTTTGCTTTTGTAGTTGTTTAATTGTAATCTAAAATAAATTGGTAATATTAGTATTTTGATTTTAAGATATGGAATCTGTCCTGGAAGCTAAACGGAATATACTCCTTAACGGAATATTATTGTCAAATAAGAGTAGAGTAAGAGAAGTGGATAATATATTAGGCAATTACTAACAGAACCGATATCGATGCGCCAATATATGCGCGTGAATGAATTCGAAATTCCAGCAGCAACATGGCATCAAAGAATCAAATTATTTACGAATTAATAATGAAAATATTAGTAATATCAAATAAAATTTGGAGAATGAACAATTAAATTTGATGAGTGACGCAGAAGCTCAACTGATACAAAAAAAACTGATGCAGATGTTTTGGCTTGTAAATAAAATTTTAGCTTGCGCCAAATACAGGTTCAAACTTTTCAAATTTCATAATACTTTAAACACAACAAACTATAAACAAATAATTACAAAAAACATCCAAAATTTAATAAAACAAACGTTGGTAAAACGTACAGTATTAAAAACAATTCGAAGTATTATTTACCATATAAAAAAGAAAAAAAATACAGTGCAACTTTTTGAAGCCCGAGCCAGGAATATTTTTTTTACTTACTCATTACTTTAACCATTTTAACGTAATTTTAAAATAAAAAACTAATCCGGAAAAATTGTACTCAAAATTTTGCGTTTTTAACCGAGAATTATTACCTTGGTAACATTTTAGCATTTTTGGATATTATATATTATTACAAATATTGAAACATGTAACCATAACCAACCATGAACAGTTTAAAACAAAACTATCATTTTTATTCACCGTTGGGAAGTCCGCTTAGAACGTTTGCGTAAATCCGTTGCGTGAACAATTTCGCGGCATCCTGTCTCGACTATTGACACGAAACAAAAGCTATTTTTTAAAACTTTCAAACAGAAGCTCGTCGAAGCCCGAGATATCGCTGAAACATAACTAAATTAATTAATGATCGCTCAAATTAATACAAAAATTGTAACTAATTATATACAAAGCATGAATCTGTTTATACTCATTCCTCTACTAATTATCCCATTACACTATACTATACGTTCGGATAGTATATCGTCGAATAGTCGATGAATCGGTAAAATACGTCCCAGCTCCATCGAGAGATACTCAACTCTAAGGACACTCAATCCCAAAGACCAAATACAAAAAATAGAATTGTCAGCAAAAACAGGCAAAAGAAATTCAACAAAAAAGATTAGAAATTTGAAAAGCAAGTTAAAATAAAACAACCTAAATTAAAGGAATTATCCCAATTAGCTCATTTAAATTAAGATAATTTAGAGAATAGATGTAAGTAGAATTGAACTAGAATAGGTTAAGAATAGAGTAAGTCCAAATCAAATGAACAATTTTATTCAATTGTGTAATTTGGGAACCAATTAGGACTCGTAACATTAAGGAAAAATAGTGAATTAGAACATTTTCACAGCTGCAATTACACCAATTAAGAAGAATTTGTCATATTAAGTTGTTTATTTTCTTAATTAAGTTTAGGTTAAGATTAGGTTAGTAATTAGCAATAATATTAATCAAGTTCAAAAGTTTTTGAGCGAATCCGAAACCATTAAACAATTGTAAATTACTTGTAAAATTGTAAGAATCGAACTATCAGGCCTCCATGGACGCAAGACCCGAGGGGCCAATAAATCATTCATTCATATACTATACGTTGTACAAAAGCTCCTCGTATTCTAGATAATCAAAATTTCTATGACTTTCCAAATACTTTTTAATATTGGTTAATGAAAATATGATAATTAGACACGAACAATTAATATAATATAAATATAATGTTTTGCCTTGCTATAACAAACTTATTTATTAAATTTTACCTTAGATTTAAAAATAAATCAAATCTCACATCGTGAGAATTGCAGGAGATTCCAGGAAAGTTGAGGTAGTCAACAATATTTTGAACAAATAAACTGGCATTTTATAACAAATTGGAGAAGGAGTTTTTAGAAAATGTTATTGAAAGCTTAAAACGCCTATGAATTAAACAATGGGTTGGTGTTTCTAACTACAGACAAGGTAGCTTTTGTGTTTTGTTCTTAACAAAGAAATATTAGCTTAACCTTAACAGTTTCCGTAACGTTTCTTAGCTGTTTTGAAACATATTTTTGAATTTGAACTTAATTGTTTAAATATGCTCACATTGTATTTAGAACTCATATATTGCCAAGTAAAGGCACGTTATTTGACATTCACGCAGAGCGGATGGTCAACATGTAATGCAGAGGGGTAAGGAAATTATAGGGCATTTTTAAAGGGAAAAGCCCGTTTTATTGTCATATAAGAATGCATTGCTTTGGCAATTCGGAATTTGGAGCCTAACCCTTTAAGCAAATTAATTTTTGTATCAAATAAGCGATTTATTAAGTTTGTTTCTTCTATTAATATAAACAAAAGGCAGTTTGGTGAGATGAGTGGTGGTCAGGCACCACAGCGCATGCACCAAAGAAAAGGCAAGCTCAATAGGGAGGCATTGAAGAGAGAGGAGCAGGGAATTTCAAATTTAAGTTTCGCTTGGAATTGGGAGTTATGGGGAACGCTGACCCTAACTATGAATTTAAAAAATAACTCAAAAACCAATCAACTTCCAGATAGTTAATTATTTATTAGTAGGAGAAAAGAAGCGAAACCTACTTATGTTTTCGTCATTTCTGTCCGTCCGTCCGTCTGTCTGTCTGTCCGAGCCTTACGAAAAATCTCATGAACTACTCAACAAATCTCAAGTCTGTTTTAAAAAATGAGTTCCTTGGGTTCCGGCGCAGAGCAAGTTCACTTCAGTTTGACCGGAAATGACCCCTTTGGGGTCAAAAGTCAAGAATATTGTTCTATGACAACAAAAAATGACCCGTACAAAAGTTGTTGGTCTTATGAGGGAGAACAAGTGTATTGGATACTTTTCTCTGTGGCCCCCAAAATTACCTCATGACCTCAAAATGACCTTTCAAGGTCAAACCCTACTTTTGCATGAAACAAAAAGTTATGATGAATTAAATGACCCCAGAGCTTTTTTTGACCAGGAAATAACCAATTGACCTCAAAATGACCTTTCAAAGTCAAAGTCAGAGCTCTATTTCCATCGAAAAGGACCCATTGACCTCCGAAAACACAGAATTTTATTTTCTCACGATCCTTAAAAACTTGAAAATCATTTAGATTATGTTGACCATCCCGCAGGGCGGATGGTCAACATAAAAAGTAGGGTAGGGATGTGTTACCATCATTATGCCATACGGCTCGTATCGTAAACGATAGGAAAACGAAACTCAAGTTACCCGATGTACCAAAAATTTTCGGGCAGAATTCGGTTGAGAGTTGGTACCGAAACTCGGCTGAAGGTTTAGAATGGCCACACAACCGAATAGAATAAGTATTCGATCGGAGCATTCTTTCAGCAAGCGGAAGCCGAAAATTTTTTCGGTGGCCGAAACTCCTCCGAAAAAAAAAGTTTCCACCTGGCAGGATTCGTACACAAGATTCCTAACTTTTCATGCAATTCCCTTACCACTGTAAACCAATAATTTTAGATATTAATCCTTACGTTTTTGAATATCATGTGCAACTAATGTAGTGTACAATTTAAAAACAAAAGTACTTTTAGATTTACTTATATTTACTAATTTTGATTCTAATTGTCATTACTGGTAAAGATAAACTTGTCCGTGTGTTACTCTACTCAAGGTAATCAATTATTAATGCTGTTGGTAACACAACTCAATTAAGACGACATTTGCATTACTACGTTACCTTAACTTAATGGCAATTGTGGAAAACTTTCACTTCACAATTTAACTAGTTAATTGTTGGATTTGGTTGCTTTAGGTATTCTTAGGTTAAGGTTAGATTCTTAGGTTCCATGGTAAAGTTAATTAATTAAGTTCAAGTTAGTTAATTATGTTAAGTTAATTAAATTTCTGTAATTATTTGTCAACTAAGATTCGATTTGATTTTGTTCTAAAGTAAACAAATATATCAAACATCTGATAATTGCAAGTTATGTACTGCTTTCGGTCTGAAATCGGAAAGGATTCGGATTGTTGAATATCGGAAATTCAGACAAACTAAAGAAGCGGGGAGAATTCTGCAATACTGAAAATTTCCGAATTTCTTTTGTCGACTTCTCTAATACCGTTTTCCGCATTCTACGTTTCATTGCGGACTCCGCATTTATTCCGAAAGATTTTTTATGTTCGGAATTGCATCGGTTTTTAGTTGGAGTATGAAACCGAATCTTTCAGCACGCAAACCGAATATCCGCCTCTCAACCGTTTGCGGCCCGAATTACCTGGTACATCGGGTACGCCTATGGTTTAATTCCTCCTTACTCAGATTGGAGACTTTGTTTACCAAAGCCATGTGGTTTGTAATGTTACGCACGCACGCATAGCTTTATATACGGTGATTACTATGGGGGATATGCATCAACCCATGTAACAATCAACTCTTCACACGCATTGATACCTTTTGGGCTCAATTCCTAAGTTGATTCTATTTTAATGTTGTTGTCAACTCACGCCAACGGATTAGAAATTTTTCCGTTAGAAATATTAGTTTCAATCCAGGCACACAAATACGACAATGCATACGACTAACGCATTTAGTAAGCACACAACATTTAAGAAATCGATTCAAGAACTTTAGGGTTTGGAGTTACAAAAATTCACCAACTTGAGAGAATTGAAAGCGATTTGGAATCATTTAAATTATTTGACAACTGAAAATGAAAAGTTCGTAATTGGATTACATATGGGCTTATGTATTTGTTTTCCAGTAATCCAGCTCGTACAGAAAGAGAATGAATCGTACAGGCGCTGCACAGTTATTTGCGTCAAATAGTTTATGCAATGCACAGTCTCATTCAAAAGTTGTTTATGAATTCTACGTAAGTTGTTATTGAATTTACGTAAGGAAACTGCGACGCAACTGTTATGCTAAAGTTTTGCAGCTTCGAGTTCTAATTTAGACATTCGAATGACGTTAGTTTTTAGTAATATAAAATTCATAGTCGTGGAGTATTGTCAATTATACCATTCCTAGATTCTACACTTTTAGAAACAGTGAAAAGTTTATAAACTCCATTTCAAAGTAACTTTGAGGAAAAAATACAACAATGGAAAAACGGCAACTATTTCACTTGTTATTCCTGGCGCTGCTTCTCAGCTTATGTAAGTCTAGTACAACTTAATTAGGAATGACAACTCAAACAAGCTAACGCAAAGAAGGGGAAGTAACTTTATTGTAACTTGGGGTTGTTACAACAGACGATATGTTACAGTGCCCGTATTTTGTGTTTAGGTTATGTTGCTGCTGCAAAAGACTGCAGCACTCTGGGCTGTTCTGGTTCAGCAGCCCTTGATTGTTGCCGTGAAAATCATTATGATAGGGTAATCTGCAAGGACGGAGTTGTAACATGCGCCTAGCCCGGACGTCCTTCTTGACATGTTTAACCGATATGAAATAATAAATAACTTGGGTTCATAGAAAATGTCTTTTGGCTTTTGTATTTATAGCGCATATCTAGCATAAATTTATGAGTTTAAGTTAGGTTTGAAAACTTTGGTTTGCATGCACATAGGTTGAGAAGTGGGAGTAATAAATTTTTATCGAAAGATCTAATTATAAAAAGAATAAACCGTGGTAAAACGGTCGACAAGTAGCGGAAGTAGGAAACTTAAGATTTAGAAAAATATTAAAATAATTAGACTAGAAAATAAATGTCCTGGATTTCGAAGGTCAAGGGGCTATTTTCAAGTGAACAAGGCGTCAAGACTATCTTAACTTTTTAGTTCATGCAAAAGTAGGGTCTGACCGTGAAAGGTCATTTCAATGTCAACGGGTCATTTCCAGGTCAAAGGAGGCTCGAGGTCATTTAAACAATTATAACTTTTTGTTTAATGCAAAAGCAGAGTTTGACCTTAAAAGGTTATTTTGAAGTCAAGGGGTCATTTTGGGAGTCATTGAGGGCCACAGCAAAAAGTATCCTATGCAATTGTTGTTCCCCTTCATAAGACAAGCAACTTTTGTAGAGGTCATTTGTCATGTTTTCATAGAATGATTTGTTTGACCTTGACCTTTGACCCCCAAGAGGAGTCAACAAACTTAAACTGGGTGGGGTCTCCAGGAATTCATATCTGCAAACAAATTTGAAATATTCTTTCTAGTTCTTGAGATAATCGCAGTACTCGGACGGACGGACGGACAGACGGACAGACTTGACGAAAACATAAGTAGTATTCGCTTCGCTTCCGCTACTAATATGGGAGCGGCTGGTCAAGACGTAAGGGAGTGGGTAGAGATATAGAAGGAAGGACTCATTAGCATGCATGTATACAAATGAGGATCTGTCTTCTCAATTCTCACAAGAACGACTATGGAGAAACCTATAGGCTAATTTCCATATCCGCCTCTTTTCCTGTATGCCTAAGCACAAATATACGGGCATACAAAAGGTCAGAGGCAAGGTAATACTTTAATGATAAAATCAACAGTGAAGATTTGAACCCCCGTTCTCATGTTGGATAGTGCAGAGAGCCAGAAGCTTTAACCACTAGGCCAACCCGCCAACCCTTGTAGTAGTCTCAAAAGCAAATGGGCGAGTTTGCATAACTGGGTAATTTAAGCACACTCTTTACGCTCAACTTAATGTTACTCACAAGCACACCGCGCGTCGTGATTCCTTCAGATTAAGCTCAAACTTGGTAAACGTGTTAAGTCAGTCACAAAACTAACCCCCAATTTTTATTTTTTATCCATGGCCATAAATTTTGAAATTTTGTCGAAAAAACGATTTTGAGATGGTCCCGGAAATCCTTATGAGATTTAACACGTAATATTTGAAATTTTACGTGGTCCCCCTTTTATAAAATCTCAAAACGTGAATCTTTAATTGAATAAATTAGTCCAAGTGCGTGGTCATATGTATGCATATACACGTCCAAATTTCGCTGTTTACGATTCACTTCATAGACTTTCAAGAAGGTGTCCCACGTATAATCTCAAATATTACATGATCTCATAAGGATTTCCGAAGCCGGTCATCTCAAAATCGTTTTTTCGATGAAATTTCAAAATATATGGCCATGGGTAAAAAACAAAAATTGGGGATTACTTTTATGATTGGCTTAACACGTTTACCAAGTTTCAGCTCAATCTGAAGGAATCGCGACGCGCGGTGTCCTTGTCAGTACCCCTATAGCGTCCAGATGCACTGTTTTTGCTAGTCTCCTGAAGCAAAATGTTCTCACGGCTAGATGGACCAGACGCATTCCACCGGTTGGAATTAGAAGATTTCTGCAAATCCTTTTTGGCCATCTACACACATCGCGGTCTATACCGATACATTATCCTCCCTCAAGAAATTGCATCAACCTCCTGCAATTTTTTAAACATTTATGGATACCCTTTTGTGTTCTTTGACAGGGTCTTCATGGATGACTTCATTTATACCGATACCATTGGTACGGAAGATTTGGAGAACCTGACCAAGATATTTTAGCGCAGGCGCGAGGCCAAATGTGTAATCTTACAAATAAGAAATCCCTAGATTATATTACCATATATTGCTAATAAGTTTTAACAAGTACATTGGCATGATAAATAAATTATCAAAAAGATAAAAAAGAACAAGCCCCTTAACACACCGTGTATTATTAAACACTAGTAAAGAAGTCCCGTCCTAAGACGGGAGTACTCATTAATTATTTAAATAACTAATTAGAATTGGAGTTCGATTTGCACACTTGTGGAGACAACATCTCTTCAGCTCTCACTTAATTTTGATAACAATAGTCTTCT
>JAQFYP010001156.1:0-16951 GCA_034694865.1 Bilobella braunerae | reverse complement strand
TTCCAAAGCAATCTGATTTCGCACTTTCTCCTACTTTCTCCTTTGGAATTCAATCGTAGGATGATATTACCAATTTTCTTTTTTAAGCTCAATTGAAGATTTAAAAAAGAATTTGATTCTAGAACATCCTGCTCTTTACAAGTCAATTTACAGCTTCCAGCTGGAGCATCTTTGTTTAAGATAAGAATCAAAAGTCATCTGGAGAATTTTCGACCAATCAGAGCCCTAGGAATTGAGTCATGGGGTTCTCTCCCGTATGATTTTATTTTTAATATACAGAGCTTTTCAAAGTACAGAAGCTTGGAATTGACATTTGCGATGAACATTTGTACTGAATGAGACTTCCAGGTGTGTGGTTAGGGTTGAAACGGGTAAAACGCAACGCCACTTAAACGAAAATCTCATTGTAGCGCCGTTGCTAAAGGAGAAGTTAGTTATGACGACCACCGTCATTGATCTGAGACATTGATTTTGGTTTTACGCCATAATTTTGAAAGGCTCTGTACATGTGATGCGATTTAATGTTAAGGGTGGGTTTTCTTTTGATTCAATTTCTGTTGTGGGTGGAAGATGCATTCAATTATGGATCCCGCAAGAGTAAATGAGATGTCACGGGAAGCGGCATTTCGACATTTCTTTTCATGCTTTTACTTTTCTATTCAGTTTTTTCGAAATAACTTTCTTTTACATTTCAAAAATACGTTTTCTCGCTCACTTTCAAAATAGAGGACTGAAAAAACATCGTCTAAAAAGTGTGTAGAATTATTTAGAAAAGCTGTCTCAAAATAAAATTAAGGTTCTGTTTCTCCTTTGAAGTGCGACTGTTTTAAAAAAAGAAACAGAATGCGAAAGCGATTTGAGTAAAAGTGCGGTTTCTTTGCTAATTCAATTCTATTTGACGGAAGGGACAAAGGGGTGACTTTAAGATCTGCATTCAGTAAGCCTGTCAACACATTATTATTATAATTTGTATGTACAGAGCCTTTCTTATTTCTCGTACAAGAGTGAAAGTGGGTGAAGGAAAACATTGCTCTAGAAAAATTATACAAACTAAAATCCTTTCTTTTTGTGTACGGAGCTTAAAAACGCTCTGGACCATTTAAAGCGACATGTAAAAAATATTACTGCATTTACAGGTCTGACATTGAATTAAAGTTAACGAAATTCTCGGTTACAATAAAAACAATCAAATTTACTTTGATTACTTAGTTACTTAGTTCTTTACTTAGTTCATTTTTTTTGTAGTATTGACTTGTTTCGAGATGATGCAGAATTTGTCTCATTTTTTTAAAAATGAAACAATTGTTTAGAAAAAGAAATTGAAAAATAGAAACAGGGCTTTAGAAATTACGTGAGTATTTTGTTGGAATGATAAAGTGGATTTGAAGGTGAAGGGAGAGGACATTTCTGCTTCTTTCAAAGGCCTCATCCAGCGTCTGCTCTGAGTCTTGACACCAACCAACTTTTTGTTTCTTAATCTACTTTCTCCAGAATTCTCCAGGAAGCATTGCTGGAGAGGTGCTGGAGAGGTGGAGGTTCCAATAGAAGCCATTTTGATCATGTTCAAGTGACAGGCGGAACAAACTGAAACAGTTCAGAAGAGACTTAATGTACCTTTTACACTAAAGACGAAAAGTACCGGTTCCTAAAGGTTTACTCCACTTTCTCCCTCTGCCCAACAGTTTTGATGTTTAATTTTTTGAAAACGGGCCCTAAATTAAAAAAAAATCTGGTACACAAAACCCCTTCCCTCATAAGTTCTGGAGAACAATCCTGGAGAAAAGGTTAAGGTTTAGGCCACTTTTGGCTAACGGAAGGAAGTAGTTATGTTCTCCAGGCCACAATTTAATTGGAATCTATGTAAAGTTTTAGCCCGGATTCTCGATTTAGATTTACTTGGCTGGATTTCCTGGAGAAAGCTAATTTTGGACCCCTGTCACCACAAAGGAGAAAAGAGTTTTTGGATTTCGTTCTGGATAAATGATCTTCGCTGGAGATTCCTGGAGACATTTAAACAATGTCCAGCATTTTTCTGAGTCATTTTCTAATCTCGCTCAACTGGACAGCATTTTTTTGTCATTTGAACCATCAAATTATTTCCAGCATTTCCAGGAATCTATCAAGTTCTCTCTAATGGATCATCCAACCAAAGCCTAACCTGTCACTTCTACAGGAACCACAGTTATGCACAATGGACACCGTGACAATGACACGACCTTTCACGACACAGTAGGAACACCAGCAGTAACAACCAATAATTGAGTAATTACAGCGTAAGAGCAGCCGAGCAGCGGCAAAACAGGCTGATCGCTGTTCAGCGATTAGTAATTTTTGGACTTAGGAACAGTAGATAGACCTATTGTCGCTGGAACACCGATTAGGCGTAGCTCTCCAGCAGGAACTTTCAGTCCAACCGCCGCTTCCGTCCCGGCCTGGATTCACACTCAGCCGCCGGAGTGCATTCTCACAGGAAAATGGAGGAAACGTTTGAGAAGAGAGCTGGAGAAAGCGATTTTGTGAGAGTAAGCGATCGCTAGAGGTAAAGCACAAAAAAACGACCTAACTATAAAAGGTTTCTAAAAATTCATTTTTTAGAACAATCTCTTCAGCAACCACACGGATCTGATTGAAACTAGCTTTACCTTTGGTCGTTTTGTAATAATCTAAACTGGAGTTCAAGTTATTATTGTTTTTAATATTTTTTTAATTCCAGTTTTTCCAATGTTGTTAAACTAATGTTTAAAAAAACGGGAGTAAAATAGTTGACCATAATATGATGCTCACATTTTAGAAATCTAGAGTTTAGAAAATCCTTTATTTTTGTTTTGAATTTAGAAAAGTTTTAGAATCGATTTAGGACAAAAGTTTCCGGACAAATAATGACTATTTCTCGAAATTACTTTCGCGAATTGCTAAAAAAAAACTACAACTTAATTAATTAATAAAAAAATAAGAACCGGACATGAGCAACTTTTTTCAAAAATCATTTTGTAAAAGCATGAATTCACCAGCGATGAAACTTTGAAAAACAAATTTTCAGATGCAATTACCTCCAATTATTGTTTTTTACCTGGATAAACGATAGAATCGATTTATTTGGTGGGCATAAATTTAAAACCAAAATTGACATTTTATTTTTTTTTATGTCGCATTCTAAAAAAAAATATACAACTTTGTCTCTAGAACATTCCATGATGAATAGCTACCAGTGAACTTTTAAAAATTTCAAGTAGCGTTACTAAAGCCTCTATTTTTTCCATGTGGTGCTATTGCATGACAGTATTGGAAGATTTATGCAAATTTTGTATACAGAGCTTTTTTTAATGTCCCGTACAAAAAGAGAAAGTCCGAGAGGCTAACATTCACTTTCTAATAAAACTTTGCGCTTAAAGCTAAACATTATCACTAAAAGCAAACTGTAAGTATAACAGCTAATGTTCCAGTGTGACAAATTTTCGACTTTAATTCGTAAACATTTTTAGAATTACATGTTTAGTTTCTGAAGCGTTCTATTTCGGAAGAGTGCATGTGCATTCAAATGGAACTTGTAGCGCTGCTTTCTCCAGCACAACTTCCCCTGCTCAATGCGGTTTTTCAGCGTAAACAAAGCGCTGCTTTTAGAAACGCTTTTCTTCAATAAGGAATCGCTACGGTGAAAGTACTTTAGGCAAAGTAGAATTTTAGGCGAAATCCAATACTTTCATTCAAGCTTCTTTTGGCCTATTCTATAACTTCATCCCATGAATTCTCAATGAGCCTTTTCCAGCTCTTCAAAATCGGCTCAGGTTAGCAAGCTGTTGACCTCGAAATGACTGACATTACATACAAATAGGTGACTTTGACGCTGAAAAATGTTGTTGGAGAATGTAGTTGGAGCGGGTATCTCTGCACCGGGAGAGCTAAGGGCTCAATTACAGGTTTAGAAATAAAAATTAAGGAAAATTGTGTTTTTGAGTTAGGATTAGATAGAAGTTGGGTATTTAAGTAAGTTAATCACTTACGCCGGAAGTGAGAGCGATATTTCAGGTAACGCTGATGTGCCGCTGCTGGACAAGGAGGGATGAAGTGCAGGTTGAGTATCCAGTGGCCTCTAATCCCATTTCCAGGACTTTCTCCAAATGTGTTTTCTCCACATGTTGCGATCAACTTGCAATTTTGCAAGGATTAAACACCCATTTTGAACTTTAATCCTAATCAGGCCTTGAAATCTAACCTAGTAAACCTAAATGAACCTACGTAAATGAAAAACGTTGACATATGTTCCTGTAAAAAAAAATTTTATTTGAAAAAGTATTCAGATACAGAGTGTTTGATTTGTCTGTACAAAAGGAGATTTTGAAATTGTGTCTGTACATAGCGTTTCAAAAAATGAGGGGAAGTTCACAATGTAAAGTTAACGCTTAGAAGCAAGCTCGCAACTTCTTCAAAGTGACTTAACCCAGCTTTGACGAATTTTTCGACTCAACGACGTTGAGATTTTTGACTTGTTAACTTCGCCTCACCTTTTTGAAAGACTCTGTACATTTGAAAAGAAAATGTCGCGGAAGCTAAAGACTAAGGAGTCATAGTCTAGGTTGGTATGGCATTTAAAACAATTAACTTTTCTGGTTTTTGGAGACTTTATTTTTAAGAGATTGACTCTTGAAGACGATTTTTTTTAACAAAACTTTAGATAATTGGTGAGCAATAATTAATACATTAATGAATTGCTAGTTGATCAAGAATTAATTAGCGAGGTTAATCAAGGGTTAATTAAATTAGGAGTCAATGTTTTAGGCATGGGGAATGAAGGCAAAACTTAGACTACGGCAGAAGCCTACTTCTGAAAAATCAAAGAAAGCGCGTTGAGTGTGTTTTGATTGGGTTGAGACTGATAACCTGGAAAGTTATTTTTGGCTCTGGAGACGCTGGACAAGGGGATTGTGAGGGGACTGGAAGTGTTCCAGGAAGTGTCACAGGATCCAAATTCATTCGCCCTTTCTTCTCCAGCAAAAACTTTCTTCTCCAGGATTCGTGTCCAGGAGACTCTCCAGCTCATTTGAAACCACTTCCAGAGCTCAAGAGCAGAGTTCAAGTAACGGCCATTAGAATAATATCGGTTTTCTCGAATTAGGTTTTCTTGGTTTTTGTCGTTCTCGGTTTTTGTCTTCTTGGTTTTAGTTTTCTCGGTATTGACCTGCTACCAACCTGAACATGAGAGCGGGTAAGTTACCGTTAAATATTGGATAGAACAACCCTGTGTTTTACATGTCGTCTTTATATTTACAATATACAGAGCTTTTTTATGTCATGTACAAAGAGTTAAAATCCGGAAAACATGATATTATTTTAGGAAAAAAAATGCTATAAATGAAGATGCAGAAGTCACCTTAGAGTTTTTGGCAATGACAAGTAATATCGTGCCCTTTGGTAATTTATTTTTAGATTTTAAAGCAGTTTTACAGCGACATTCTGTATGTGTGCAAACAGAAAAAAAATGCATTGTACATTGTACAAATAGTTTCAACTGTTTTGCAAAAGGATAGAAAATTTATTTCTAGACAAATATCAGTCCGAATCCATTTGATATTTTTTTCTCTCGTAAAGCCACTGTTTTCCTTTACAAAACTAGTTACAGTAATGAAGGAGCAGTTGTAATTTCAAAAAAAATTTGGATTTTCCGGTTTGATTTATTTTAAAATTATTTTAAAATTGTTTGAAACGTTTTCTAAAGGCAAAATTTTCATAATGTTTCGGTGTTTTCGAACTGAAATTCTTTTTTATAACTAATGCTAATGCGAAACATAAAAATCGCTCAACCAGAACAAAAAAAAAAGTATTTTGAAAATATTTTTAACTTTACGCCATTTAACGTTTATCCAATTGTAAGCTACGGTTTCAGAGACTAGATTCAGTTCGGGCGAATTTCTGTGTTGGTCTTTCTAAAAATCTGTGGAAAAAAAATTTGTGGAAATTTAGAGAAGGCGATTATTGGGTGTTTTGCAAGAAATTTTTTCTCAATCCCCCTGCAACGACCCCCGTTAAATAGGGAAATTGAGCTAGTACATTTAAGTTTATGAGTAAAAGTGTCCTAGGCGGGAAATCAACACATGCTTTCAATGCATTCCAATTTCGGAAGACTTTCTCTTCAAGGGCCTCCAAATGGCTTCATTTATTTGTGACTCAAAGGGGCGGCCCTTCAGAAAAGTGGACATCTTCCTCTTTCTGCATAATCAATGTCACTTTCACTTATTAGACAAACCTTGCTTTCTCCAAACCTCTTTTCAATAAGCAATGAAAACAATATTTTCAAGAAAAGGACATTCCACTAACAATCATTCTACTGTCATTCTAAGTATTTGATAAATTTGGAGAAAGTTGCTCCAGCGTGTTGGAGAGGGAGGAAAGTGAAAGTTGGCTGTTGACGCATGGGGAAAGTCGTGTATTTTGGTGGTAGGACAGAAGGGTGCTTTCCAAAGTTTCTTGTCAGTTCAACTCCTCACTCAGGAGCGAGAGCTCCAAAAATGTCTATTGTCTTCAATATTGTGAAAACATTTTTTTGATAAAAGTAAGATCATTTTGAAAAGAATTCTTAACATCCTTCACAAAATTTTCCCTGCAATTGAAAAAAGGAAGTGAAAGAGAAAGCACTAAAAGAGAAAGTCGATACAAAATGGAATTCCAATAAAGGTGAGTATAAAACAAATGTTGAGGTAAAAATTTCTTGTTTAGTTTGATAGCTTAAAAATAAAAGAAAGTACGGAAGGATGAAAGGTTAATACTTTTCTTTTGAAGGAAATTCCTTTGGTGTTATATAATACAATACAATAATGTTAATACAACTTATTAATCCCATTGAAAAGGGCCCTTTTGGATGGAGGTCGCAAAAGTGATTTCCAGGCCTCGTAATAAATTCTTTCACAATTCCCTACCCCTGCACTTGCCTGATAAGGAGTTGAAATCGCGTAAATTCGTCTGGGGGCCCTTACGGGTCCTATTGGTTTGCTAGAAAACACAATTGCTCTCATCAAATCTCACTTCACCTTTTGACATGGCTGCATTTCTTCGAAACGGAAACTGAAATTTTAAGTGAAAATTAGCGTAACTAACACTGCTATATCTTTTGTTTGGCGTCGTCAAAATATAAGTTACATAATAAGCAGCATTTGGAAAATACTGCTAGTATCGCAAGTATTTTAAAAGTATTGGATGTAAAATAATTTACATTTTTTAAAAAATGTTTGTGGAGTAACAGTGAAAGTGATGGATTTGTGCCGTTTTTTTTAATTTATTTTTGGCACATCGGCAACAACTGACAGAGAGCATGACTCTAATCTCTTGGTGAGGCAAAGTGAGTGTTGTGTTTATTGGGACTGGAATGTCTGGAACGCGCCTTGGAATTGTAAGGATAAGTGGGGCCAAGTGGCTCTGAATTTTCGTTTTGTCCCACCGGACCCCACCAAAAACCCACCAGCTTTGCATTCCAGCTCATTCCAGGAAAACTCCTAAAAGAGGCAGCAAGTCAATTAAAAATTATTCCAATCACACCTTTCTCCACTTTCTCCAGCACCACAATTGACCTGTCCAGATCTTTCCTGCCGCCGTTTCCATTCCAGCATCAAGCGATTCGAGGAGGAAGCGAAAGCGATCCAGGGAAAGTGAACAATTAAAAAAGTGATGAGCGGAGTCTGTTCTTGAAGGCAACAGTTAGAGACAACGGTTTTCAACGGTGTTTTGCCATTGTTTTCATGGAAGACAAGTGTGCAAATAGGAAGATGAAGCGGAGGGTTCAGCAGAGTTTCAAAATTAGAAAAAAATTAAAAAATTGTCTCTCAGGAAATGAAGCCCTATAGTTCATCATCCGAAAAAAAAAAGATTTTCTAAAACTATTTTCAAACAGCTATCTGAAAAATGTCTGTGGTTCAGTTTTTTGTTTGAACAGCAGTTGAGAGGCTGAATTTAATTGGTCTAATAATTGGAACTATCGAAAAAGAAAATACCGCGTGGTCATCAGCTAACTTTAAGATTTTAAACTTAAACTTCAAAACTTACTTAATTGTAAACTTCAAAATAAAATTTAGAATTTCAAAAATTTAGCATATGCCCACATAGAAGGTATAGTTCGGGAGAACACTGCTACATTATTTGAAAGTGAAAGTTATCATTATTCTAGAAGAGAAACAAACTACCTCAGTTTGTGTCACAAAGTAAATTCAAAAACCATGTTCCATTTTAAAATTTTGTCGAAATTTAATTTTTTTTTTAATAAAACACATTTTGCAAAAACAAGACTTTTTGATCATGACACACTGGTGTAGCTGATTTACTACACTTAGAAACCGTGCGTCACGAGAGAATAAACATCAAACGGTTTCTTGATTAGGATTTTTCTATGAGTGAAATTTCTACAATTCTTTGTAAACTAACATAACAGATAAAACTTTGTATAATGAACAGAGCATTTCCTATTGTCTCTACATTTTGCAATTTAATTAGCAGCATTTTTCGAACGAAACCGTGTCTAATTTTCTTGAATTTCTCTTTTTTATGGAACATTAAATAAAAACACTTTGTATATGCATTGCACTATTTTGAAATACAAGAACACTTTCTGCGAAATCTTGAATCCAAAAGTTCACAGACAAATGGAACGTTTATTCATCTGCTTTGAAGATTTTTATTTTAGAAAATACAAATTAAAAAAGTGTGAAACGAAGAAAGCTGGCTTTCTCTAACATTTTTTTCTGACATGAAGTTTGATTTGAAGTTTTATAACTCTTTTTCAAGGTTTGTTCTTCAAACACCCCTGCTTGACACTACGATCATTTTGAATTTTCCGCTGTGTTTCGTTAATGGTTTTGAAAATCGTTGTGCATTTGGAGTTCCACTTCCTCTTTTCTTTTTTACTTTTTTATTTCTTCCAAATTTACAAAACGAGTCGGGTGTTACAAGGTAAATTCATAAGTCTTGTTCGAATCTAGAATTATTTGATCAAATTTTAAAATTGTTTTTTAAACAAAACACACGAAAGAACAACAATCATATTCTTGCAACGACATGATTTGAATTTTCTGATTGACCTAATAAACTTAGAAACGGCACGTTACGTAAGAATATACATCTAATGGCTTCTTGATTACACGAATTCTTGACGGCTGAATTTTCTAAGATTTTGCTACATAAAACAGTTGAAATGAAAGTGTTTGTATAAGCTAGAAAGCCTTTTTTTTTAAGTTCCTGGGATGAATTTTGCGTTTAAATTCACATTTCACATTTTTTTTTTTAAATACCATGTCTAGTGTTCCTGACTTTCATTTTTTAAAAATTCTCTGTAATTGCATTTTGAAAAATTTGAAATACAAAAACACTTACTTACTTTTTAAATACAATCTCTTTAAATAAATAAAATACATCTTCTACGTCAATCATAAACTTCACACAAAAATTATACGCTTATAATCTGCTTATTACACAACTGCTCGAATGTCGTTTTAGAACAGACAATTTAGAAAATAAAAGGCTCAAGTGGATAAAGTTTTTCTTCAAGCTGTTCAAATGTTAGTTGTCAAGTTCTTTTTATAAAAAGTTCAAGATTAAGTTTTTTAAGTTCATTGTTCTTTTTATAAAAATAAAAAAAAATACTGGTGTTTGACAAACATTTCTTTTGAATCTGTAGATTTCTTTTGTTAATGGTTTTGATAATCGTTGTGCATTTGGAGTGAAAGGCTGAAGAAGGGTGTTGGCGGAAATGGATTCCATTTCTATCCTCTTAATTTCCATCGTATCCTTCAAATATCGATTCATCACTCAAAATTGCTAGGTTTGGGTAACTTTTACCGTTTAATAAAGTAGCAGAGGCTATCAACGCAAAAGCCTTATCCCGCGATTTGTGACCGTTTTTGATTCATAAGCTGATCGCTGCTGTATAATTTTCGGAAGAGAAAGCAATAAGCCTCCTCTGCTCTTGCAACAGAGTTTTGTGACTGTTGAGTGTTTAAATAAATTAAAGTATGATCATAAAAGGCACTGTTTTGTGACCTGTTTTATTTCCATACGCGTTTCAACAGGTTTCTGTGTGAATAGGCCTTTGAAGTGCCTTTGACTTATCCACTTCAAGTAGGCTCCGAGGGCCTCCGAAGAAAGTCAACTTTGTTTTTGTATGTTCTTCCTCCTCAAACAATCCATACATAAAACTTCCGAAAAACGTTTCTTGAAGAGTGACTCCGTTCACATGCAAAGGGAAAGTTGTGTTTAGAAAAAAGAAAAAGTGTGAAAAAAAGAAAGCAGAGAAAACAGAAGGGTTGGAAGGAGAAGCTCCTAAAATTTTACGAGTCTGTTTTTCCTTCTTTCTAAAGCAATCTGATTTCGCACTTTCTCCTACTTTCTCTTTCGGAATAACAATCGTAGGATGAAATGGCCAATTTCTCATTTAAACTCAAATTGATGAATTTTTAAAAAATCTGGAGCAGCTGGCAGCTTGATTCCTTACAGGTCAATTTACAGCTTCTAGATGTAGCGTTTAAGTTATTGATAAAAATCAAGACCTATCTGGAGACTTCTCGATCAATCAGAGCCCTTCTTTTCTCCAGGTTGACTTCCGAGGACCATGGTGGATGAAGCGGTGTCCGGAGGAAGTTAGTGGCTGAGTTGTGACCATGGCAACAAGCACTTTATCCCACGCTACAGCGACGCATGTCGCCTTGGGCTCAATGGCTTTCGGCGACGGTGTCTCTTCCTCGGCCTCCTGGCCATTCTCTTCTTATTGTAATCCTAAACTTGGCCTTGACGCTCTGGCTCATCATGGTCATGGAGTTCTCTTCCGTAAGATTTTTTCAAATCTACAGAGCCTTTCAGACACGCAAAATTTTAGCTGGTGAGGAAACGGGGAGACGCAGAAGGTGTATATTTGGTAGGGAAGGTTAAAAACAGCAACGAAGTATCGCCACCTTAACTTTGAAAGGCTCTGTATAAATGAGAAGTAAAAATACCGCGGGGTGAACAACTTTGATTTTAAGTAACATTGTCGAAGAAATAGAAAGTGTCTGGTTTCCCGGACTTTCCTTTTTCCCAAAAACCTTTTTGTACAAAGACTTTCAGAAGGTGTGTTGTATTAGTGAAATGAACTCGACGCCGCTGAAACTCAAAACACATTGTACCGTCGTTGCTCATAAAGAGGTTAGTTAGGACAAGCCACTCTAATCCACTCTTTTTCTTTTGTTTTACACGTTAATTGGAAAAGGCTCTGTACATGATGCATCGGAATGTAAAGGGGTATGGTTCTTTTGATTCGATTTCTTTTGTCGGTGGAAGATGCATTAAAATGTAGATCCTTCAAGAGTAAATGAGATTCCACGGGGAGCGTATTCAAATTTTTTTTCTAATAACTTTCTCCTAAATAACTTTCTCTTTCGTTCCAAATACGCTTTCACGCTCGCCTTCAAGACAAACTTGTTCTAAATGTGTTTGTGAATTATTTAGAAAAGCTGTTTAAACGAGTATTGACTGTTTTGAAAATAGGATTAAGGTTCTGTTTCTTCTTTGAAGTACGGAAGTTTTCAAAGAAATACAGAATAGGAAATCGGTGAAAGCGGTTTGCGTGAAAACGGTTTCTTCGGCTAATTCAATTCCATTTGAAGAAAGGGGATTTTTATTCAAATTTCCCTCCTCAATAACCATTCACATTCAGCGGCAAAATTCAAAATTAAATTAAAATGTTCTGTTCTCGAATCGTTGTGCTTCAACTCCATATAAAAAAAGATACAGGAATATCTTACTTGGAATCATATCTTTAGTTTGACTGGCGAAGCGTGTTTAAAGTGACAAAGCTGATGAAATTGACGTAGCGCAATAGTAATGATTATTGTAAAAATTGGCGGAGCACAACAATGGGTTACATGTGAAAATTGACGCATCTCGAACTTTCTCCTGCAGAATGGCCTTGGTTCCCTCAAAATTCTTCCTGGAGGACAGCAGCTGCGCGGCGAAGCGATGATGCATGACAACCTCATTGCGTCAAAAATCCGTTCGAGGAAAGGTCAAGCGATTGTGCTGGAGGGAAGTCGCAACATCAGCCTCAACGTACGCTAATCCAGCGGTAGACTCGTCAGTCAACTAAATTTACGTAAGGCTAAATTTTTTAATTTATTTTTTTAATTTTGAAAAAAAAAATTATTTTGAAAATTTTAAAATTGTTTTTACACCTTTGAGGAGACAATGCGCTGGAGATAATGGGTTCATCGCTGAAAGTGAGTGACAGCCACGGACGGACGCTGCTGGCGGTAGACAAGAAGGAACTTCTCATCGGCACAGTCACTCGTCGTTTCAGGTGAGTTAATTAAGCTAAATGCTAATTAAGTTAGTTAATTAATTATTAGCGTTAATTAGTACCAAAGTTCAATTAACTTATATGGCTCCTGGATATGTTGAACCAATAGGCGAATGGGGTCAACATTTCTTGGTTCCCTGCAAACACCCAAAGTGAAAGCAGACTCGGGACATGAACTCAGGTTGGTTTCACTTGGAAAAAGCAACTTTATTTTGTTGTCTCTACCCCCGGCAGCGCTTTTGCTTCATTCAACCCAACCGTTTTCAGATCAAGTTTCCGCTCATATTTTATTTCATTAACGCAAATTCTTTCTCTTTTGGTTAAACAACTTTCTCCAGATTAAATTTCGCTTTCCTTTTCTTTCCAATTAGACTTGAGTCACCGACGCACTTTCTCCACATTTTGGGTACTTTTGGGGTAAACGTTTCTGTTTCGTTTCTGGAGCGGGTGACATCAGTGTCCTGGCCCTTGACCACCTCAAACTCATGTCACAAAGTGGCACAGTACGACCCCTTGTTGTGACCCTTATGGGTCAAAAATTAAAAATTTATGCTTGTTATATATTGTTTAAAATTTAAAATGATGCAAATTGACAACCTTAAGGATAAAAAACTTAAAATTTACGGTAATTATGACCTTTGTCCCGCAGGTCCGGATAGAAGCCCCCAACATCTGCCTCCCCTCGTTGGAGACCGTTAGCATGTCCAGGGACAAGGTGCCTAGGGAGGGTGGGAGCGTCCATGCCACCTACGGTGCGCACCCCCCCCCCCAAAGTCCTCCGCCGTCGTCTACCAAGTCTGCATTTATCAAAAAGGTCGAATTTTCCTAGCGCCCTCTGACGGCGAGTGCATGGCAGACAACGACGTTTGTAGGTTATTTCATTATTTCATTACCTTTTTTTCAAACCGCGCACGACTCGTAGAATGAAAATAAAAGTGAAACATATTTTTTGATCGTTTGAATTGATTCATTATCGTTCCACCAAAATCGATTTGCAGTGGTTGAATCACACCCACTTGGACAACATTGCGTGTTGGAAGGGAAAGTGGAAACTTTTTAAGCGTCCTCGTCCAAGGGAACAATAACGCACGACACAATGTTGGCAACATGCTCACAACTTGCAGCCTAATGAATTTACTCAACCTCAAGAATTTTTTCGACTCAGCGGCGTTGCGTTTTCCTACTTGTAAACTTCCACTTGCATTTGGAAAATCTCTGTATGTTTGACGAAAAAAAAATTTGCGACACAAAAGACGTCAAGGTTGTTAAATAAAAAAAAAATAATAATAATAAATTTAAATATGAATACAAATAAATTTATTTGTCAACTTTTTTAGGAATTTTTAGTTTTGAAGTATTTGACAACCGAACAAAATGTTCTATGAACTATAGTTAATTGGTGAGTAATAATTAATGAATTGTTAATTTGCCGAGTCAATCAAGGGTTAATTAGTAAAGTTAATTAGGAGTTAATGTTTTAGACATGGGGAAGGAATTTGATGGCAAGTGTAAGGTTACGGCAGAAGCAAACTTGTGAAAAGTAAAAAAGCAAAGCGCTGAGCGCGATTTAGTTGGGTTGAATTTAATTCAATTAGGTGAACATGAACACGAGAGTGGTTAAGTTACCGTAAAACATCAAATAGACAACCCTGTATTTTGCATATCATGAAATAGAAAATCCGGAAAACAAGACTTTACTGTATAAAAATGCTATAAATTCAAATATAAAAATCAGGCCCCATTCTTCGGTCAATATCCAGGTTTACTTTACAGCAACTCTCTCTTTTTCTTTTATTCCGAACATAAAAAATGCTCTGTACATTATGCAAATATTTTCAACTGGTATGCAAAATGATAGAAAATTCATTTGTAGAAAATAATTATCCAGGAGTCATTTGATGTTTATTCTATCGTAAGCTACAGTTTATCATCTGTTTAACAGTTACTTTCGGCCTACCTTTTCAGAATTCCATGTTGTTGTTTTTTGTTTGACTTGATGCATTTTTAAGAATGCGTCAAAAATTTGAAAAAGGTTAAGTAAGACGTCCCACTGAAACGACCACCATTAAAAAGGGAAATTGAGGAAGTAAATTTAAATTTATGATGGAAAGTGTCCAACGCGGGAAATAAAAATGGAAATTCGTAATTTCAATTTCGGAAACCTTCACCTGCAAGAGAATTCAAATGGCTTCATTTATTTGTGACTCAATAAGGGCCTAACCTTGAAAAGGGGACACTTCAAAGTGGATTTTTCCTCCGGTAGGGCTAATGGGTTCAAGTACAGGGTTGGAAATAAAAGTTGTGTTTTTGACCTAGGATTAGCCGGAAGTTGGGGATTTGAGAAAGTTAATCGCTTAAGCCGGAAGTGAAAGCAATTTTTTCAGGTAACATTTCCCCGAACGCTAATGTGTGGCTGCTGGACAAGGAGGTATAAAATACAGGTTGAATGTCCAGTGGTCTCGAATCCCATTTCCAGGACTTTCTCCAAATGTGCTTTCTCCAAATGTTGCGATCAACTTGAAATTTTGTGAGGATTATAAACACCCAATTTTGAACTTTAATTCTTATAAGGCCTTTCGACTCAGCGGCGTTTAGATTTTCGACTTTTTTACTTTCCCTCATCTATTGAAAGACTCGGTACATTTGAAAAAAAAAAATGTTGCGGAAGCTAAGGTGTCATAATCTAGGTTGGTGTTGCATCAATTTGCTTCTTTCATTTTTTGGAGATTTTATTGTTAAGATCGCCTCTTGAAGACGTATTTTTCGTATTTTTCTTTACAAAACTTTTCTCCAGCAAAAACTTTGGGGTCCAAAGCATTTCAGTGAAATATGTCTTTATGGTAATCTTCAATATGGTGTTAAAAATTTAAAATTAACGTTTTATAAATCAGGTATGACAAGTATGTAATTTTCAATGAAGATGTTTTTTGTATAACTAGTGCTGCTTTACACCTACTTTTCTTTGTGTACGGAACATAAAAAACGCTCTGTACATTTTGCAAATATTTTTAACATTACGCCATTTGAGGTTTTTCCTATTCTAAGCTACGGTTTCAGTGTCTAGTATCAGTTTCCCGATGCAGTTATTTTGTGCTATGTTTAGCTTTAGAAGGAAAGAATAACTATTTTGACTAGCGTAAGGGTCTCTAAAAACACAATCTCCTATTATTCTATTGTCCTATTTAGTTTGTTTAAAAAATAATTAAAAAATAATTTGAAACGTTTTCTAAAGGCAAATTTTTAAGAAATACTGTGTTTCATTTTCATTGCTTCTTACAGTAGATTAGTAACAATTTTGACAAATCCTTCGAATATAGGAAACACGGTAAACTAAATTGATTTTTTTAAAAGATCTTTGTAATGTTTATGCATGATTGTTTTAAAATTGTAGAAATTTAAAGGAGGCGATTATGTGTTACGTTAAATATTTTATAAATCCCCCCGCAAAGAACCCCCGTTAAAGGGGGGAATTGAGCCAGTAGATTTAGATTTATGATTGAAGGTGTCCAAGGCGGGAAATGAACATGTGCTTTTAATGGATTTTAATTTCGGAAGGCTTCAAGGGCCTCCAAATGGCTTCATTTATTTGTGGCTCAAAGGGGAGGACCATCAAATTAACATCTTTCTTTTTCTGTCAAATGATTTCTGAAACTTTCTCTTGTCAAATTTTTGTCCAAATTGAGAACGGCATCTCTGCATATAATCAATGTCACTTTCACTTATTAGTCAAACCTTGCTTTCTCCAAACCTCTTTTTAATAACCAATGAAATAATATTTTCAAGAAAACGTCATTCCACTAACAATCATTCTAATATCATTCTACCAAGTATTCGATACATTTGGAGAAAGGTGCTCCAGTGTTTTGCAGAGGGAGGAAAGTGAAAGTTGGCTGTTGACGCATGGAAAAAGTGTATTTTGGGTGGTTGGTAAAAAGTGTTTTTCAAAGTTTCTTGTCAGTTCAACTCTTCGCTCAGACGTGGACCGAGACCTCCAACAACGTTTATTGTCTTCAATATTGTGCAAAAACATTTTAAAACAAAAATTATGAAAAGAATCCTTAATATTCTTAACAAAGTCTACCCTGCTGCAATAGAATAAGAAGGGCTCTTTGAAAAAAAGGGCCTTTTGGGTCTTGATTTTCACTTGTGGAGTTCGCGAAAGTGATTTTGGAGATATATTAAAACTGTTTACAATCCCCTATCCCTGCACTTGCCTAATAAGAAGTTGAAGTCGGACTTTCTAAGAGTGAACTCGCGAACACGAATCTTGTGTTCTGTTCAATTTCAAAAATCTTGATTGCCTATTCACATTTTAAGTTTTATTTTTACGCAATCCCAATCAACACTAATTTCAAACCTCTACATTTGGCGCAAAAACCGGAATCTGAGACCTGAAAGCCAATAGGTTCCTCGCTGTAGATATTTTAAAGCCTTTCTTAATTACAGTACAAAAAGTGAAAGTAAGGAAAAGGGATAACACAAGTAAATCAACGTCTAAAAATCTTCCCCAAAGTGTCACACGAACGTCATGACATGTAAATGCCCCCAACAATGAATTTTAGATTTCAATTTATAGTCCAACTCTTGTAGGCCAAGTGGTTAGAGCCTTGAGCTCTAGCCAATGGACGGGCACGGGTTCGAGTCCCG
>JAQFYP010001155.1:0-16952 GCA_034694865.1 Bilobella braunerae | reverse complement strand
AATTTAAATTTAAATTTAAATTTAAATTTTAAACAAAAACAAAAAAATAGCATCTGAACACTACTGTTGCTTTACAAACTCCGCCATTCCACGGTTCCACACATTTATCAAACCACACAATATACGTGGTTACATTGGTAAGCAGCAGTTGCCCTAAATGAAGTATTTCCTCATGCATATGATGGAACTGCTTTTTTACGCAATTCGAGTGATCTTTACATCAAGCCGATTAGTACGATTTGACATGTGTAGCACCCAGGTTTGGGTTTTAAATCTAAAATGTCAACAGTAAAGTCAAGTTAGGTTCAAAACTAACCTTTGAACTTTAGCCAGTATCAATGTAAACCTAACCTACCCGTTCCTAGGTCACTTGCTAAATGCCAGATTATGTTTATTAATACAAGTCCTCCTTTCATGATTTCCGCAACTTTTACAACATAGCCCTTAAATGTGTTTTCGAACCCTTTCCTCAATTTCCTCCTCACCACTGCTGAACTCTCTCAGAAAAAAGGGCGGGAATACTCAAAAAATTTAAACAAATTGAGTAACAGCATTATTAAGCATTTTAGGCAACTGACCCGCACAAATTATCACTACTGCGTATGTTAACATTATTTCAAGTCTGTGAATCTTATGACTTTCTAAATGTTTCGAGAAAACCTCAATTTTTAAAAAAATAAAATAAAATAAAAAAAAACATATTTTTTCAAACATTTTCAACCTCTCCTCAGCTCAATTTCATTTTTTTTTTGTATTTGTTTCTTCAGAACTCCCTCAAACTCCAAACAGCTTCTGACGTCTTGTTTTCACTCTTCTTTTCAAACCGGGTACACAAATTGCTCCTCCTTTCAACTCTGCCCAACTAATTGGTCGAATGTACGGCGTGTTCAACTGCTAACGGGATTCAAATTTAGTAGAGTCCTAAAACTATTAATTATACGTACACATCGATATTTTTCGACCTGTTATGAAGGAAATTGTATCGGAGATTGCTACGGGGCGTATGATTTGCCAATACAACCAACTGACCGCAGGCGTAAAAATTGCAAACATGTAACAAATAAACTGCCAGCCACATTTAAACAGTCGTAATTAGTTTTTTTTGTGTATTATCTTAGACAAAAATCTAGTTTACCACTTATGAAAAACATGAGTTTGAGAAAATAGAAATGAAAAGCAAAACAGACTACTGTTTTGAAGTAGGAAAAAGGGTAGGGGATTTGGAGGAATTGGCAAGAACTGATGTGACGATCATCTATTATTATTCTACAAAAAAAAATAGGGATCCAAAAAACATGAAATTGTATTTTTTTTTGTTGGAACCTAGCTTTTTACTCAAGCTGCCCTTTCCTCACCTCTTCGTAGATTCCCTGTTTCTCTCCTATTGACAAATCTTCATCTTCATCTCTCTTCTCCACACGTTTCCCCTTGAAAACACCCTATTTCTCTCAAGATGGTCATTTTCTAGTTCCAAAATGCTGACAAATACTTATACATCTGCTGGTCATAAGATTTTAAGCTTCGTTTCAAAAGTAACTTCCAAAATCTAGAAAAATTGATTACCTAATTCTAATATGTCGACGGGATTATCCGATGAAAAGCGATTATGCAAATGAGTAAGAGGGTGCTACGAAGATTCGTAGTTTTAAAAAAGTGATATTTTTAAAGTTTTTGATTTATTTTCACATTATTGCTTTTTGTATTCGAGAGTATTTTAGGGAAAATTAGGACAATTTATATTTTTATATCACTGTCGAATACCACGGCCAGTTAGGTCTCCATCAGAGATACCGAGCGTTTTTTGAAGGAAATGAACGTGAAAGGAAATCAAATTATTAATTAAGAGATAGATTATTTTCAATCCTCCTATTTGTAATTGTTGTTTGAAATGGATTGTGGTCAATTGAATTCAAATTATCAAATTTAGCAGATGACCACATGGTGCTTCAACGTTGGAGTTTACGGCGTTTACTAAAATTCCATGGCAACCTCCCCCCCCCCCCCCCCAATTGAAACATTGGCTACAATTACTCAACTTTAATTTTAATTAGTTGTGATCGTGCTGTGATCAATCGTCAAATCAACAATTGATTGATTTTTGGTATAATTAAAGTAACATTTTTTTTTAAATGGCCTCTGAAACCTAACTAACTGCTGCTTTGCCGACTCCCACATTTTAGTGTTCCGCATACTTCATCAAAACCACAAAAAAACGTGCTTTTCATTGCCAGAAGTTGTTCTAAATAAAGTTGTTCCTCGTTCTCGTGCATGTGATTCCCGATGCTTGTAACGCAATTGGAGTGATTTTCGCATCAAAACAATTAGTACAATTTGACAAGTGTAGCATGGTGGTAGCATAATTTTTGGTTTTAAACCTAAAATATCAATTAAAGTGAAGTAGCAAGCAGTTATACAGCTAACACTAAGAAATGAAGTGAACGGTAGCCAAAATTCCTAAATGCTAACTTGCTAACTTATCACTTCTGCCCATGCTACAATTATTTCAAGTTTCGGGAACTTGTCGGCTAAGAATCTTAAATGCTTTCTTTGAAATGGAACTATTTTATTTGCTATTTTAAAAAAATATATTTTTGAAAACATTTTCTAGCCTAGTCTCCATCTCTTCATCTCACCTTTTTTTTAAAACCCCTTCAAATTCCAAACAGCTACAAGTAAGGAACTGTTGAGCGAACGATTACGTCCAAATTGTAGTATAATTGATAACTGTAATATGATGAAACAGTTATTTCAATTTGAAGTTAATTATGGAACGAACCCTAAAATGTGCTGTTAGCCAATGCTTTATCTGTAGGTCACGTTTTCTCTTCAACCTCCTCTTCAAAGCTTGTGTACAATTCGCTGATATTTTCAACTCCGGTCAACTATTATAATGTAAAATGTACGGTATTTACGCCCACTTTTGGTTAATCAATTTCCGCTCTCCCCTTTCTTCATTCTGGTAATGAGAATCATGGAGGGTGGAATAAATAAAATTCAACAATCAAGTTTCGCAAATGACCACAAGGCACACTTTCTATAAGTTGCTCATGCACAATGTTTCGCCACTTTATCTTAGGTTAGGCTATTTCCTAAAAACCCCCCTTACATAAACCTAAAAATTTTGTACATCTTAGAAATAAGATCCAGTGTATAATTTTTAGCAAACAGGTAAGTTTAAGAAAATATAACGAAAAAAAGAAGGAAAATACTGTTTTGAAGAAGGGAAAAAGGGCAAGGGATTTCGTGGCGTTGAGATGGCTGCATCATCATTATTTTAAAAAAATAGAAATCTAAAAAGTAAAAAAAAATACGAAACTGTTCATTCGATAAGCTTCATTCAAGTTGCCCTTTGTTAACCGCTTTGTGGACCGCCTGTTTACAGCAAAACTTTTTTCTCTCTCTCTCTACTCTACGTATTTCCATTTGAAAACACCCCTTCAACCCCAATTGGACATTTTCTAGTTGCAAAAAGCTACCAATACTTGTGCAGGTGAGGTACAATGAAAAAAATATTTCCATTTGGAAGTAAATTATGGAACCAACCCTAAAATCTTACAGTTAGCAGATGAACGTGTCGTAGCATGCATTTTAAGGTTGCTATTAGAGGTGCAATTCTATTTCCGCGTTGTTGAGATCCTTGTCCTTTTGAACGGGAAAAGTGTAGGAAAAATTAATCTCTCATGTGATCATGAGTAATGATGGAAACGATAGTAAAGGAATGGGACAAATTGAATTCAGAAGTTTTCATTTCGCATATGACCACATGGTAGGTACTTGAAGTTGAAGTTTAGGGCACTTACTCATATCCTATAGACATAACCCTATTGAGTTATTTGTTATAATGACTCATTTTCTAATGTTAATTAGCTGTGATTAATTTAAACTTTAAGCAACGATTTAAAACAAAACGGCTTCGATCACTACCGTAGCTTTACAAACTTCACCACGTAACGGTACCGCAAACATAATAAAGTCACACACAAACGTGTTTTTCATTGCCACCAGAAGTTATCCTAAATAAGTTCTTCCTCTGTCCTAACCTAAACGCGGATTTTTGTTTTGAACCTAAAATGTTAATTAAAGGGAAGTAACATGCACTTAGGTTTACAGCTAACATGAAATTAAAGTGAGCGGTAGCCTGTGTCGTCGTAACCCTGACCTGCCGCCCCTAGGTCACTTGTTAAATCCAAAGTTATGTGTTGATATTAACCCTTTTTATCTTTTTGTTCTTTTCACGAACTTTACAAAATAACTCCTGAATGTGCAGAACTCTAAAACAAAACGGCGGGAATGCTTAAAAACTGAATTTATTTGAGTAACAGTATTATCAAGTATTCTAGGTAACTTATTCACAAGTTTTCACAACGGCGCATGTTAACATTATTTAAAGTTTAAAAACCTTGGCATTTAGAAATCTTAATCGACGAACAATTTTCTTGAAAATAAATACTATTTTTTCGAACATTTTTTAGCCTAATTTGTTTTTATGTTTTTTTTTTCTAAATTTCAAATTGCTGGCTACCATCTTGATTTCAATCGCCTCTTCAAGCCTTGTTCACAAATTGCTCATTTTTTATACTCTGGTCAACTATCATAGTGTAGAATGCACAGCGCGGACAACTGCTAACGTCCAGTTTTTGAACTACCATCATTTCCCACTCTCCCACTTCTCAGTCCAGTGCCTGGAAATCAGTCATGGAGTGGGGAAATTAAATTCAAAATTCCCTTCGCAAATGACCACATAGTGAATTCTACTTTCTATAGTTGCACATGTAAAATGGCACTCTGAATAGTATACCCCATATCCTTGAAACAATTATTATTACAATTATTATTATTAAGATTGATCGATTTTTTTAAAATAAGTTTAGAACTGATCAATAGGTTACGCTTAACAAAAAAAAAGGCAAAACGAAGTAAACAGAATACTGTTTTGAAAAATGAGAAAAATACGGGATTCGGAGGCTTCGAGATTTACTGAAAGGACGACTATGCATCATCATCATTCTAAAAAATAGGTTCTAAAAAATAGGGATTGAAAAATATTAAATTGTTTTTTGTTGAAGCCTAGCTTTGCTAAAGTTCTCAACGCTTCGTAAAATCCCTTTTCCTTGCCTGTTTACTGCAAAATTTCAACTTTTTTCTGTCTTCTACGTATTTTCTTCTTCAAAACACCTCTTTAGCCCCAAAACTGGACACTTTCCAGTTTCAAATGCCCTGCCAATATTTGCACAGGTAAGGCATCGACTGAACGTAACGTTTTAAGATTCGTTTCATAATAAACTTCCAAATTTAAATAATTGTTTCATCTTATCAAAATTATCAATTATACTTGAATTTGGAAATTACTTTTGAAACAAACCCCAAAATCTTATGTTCAGCAGATTCCTTCTCTGTAGTACATTTTTCAATAGTATTTTGAAAATTTCGACTTTAAGTAGCATTCATGGTGTATTTTTGAAAAAAAAAAAAACAGAGTAATGGATGTCCCGTGCTGTCAAAGACGGTGTGATGTATTGGCCTGGACTGTTACCTTAGGGTTTTTGTTTTGTTCAATCGATGAAGTGAAAGTACCATAAATTTAGTCGTTTAAACTTTATTTGATTAACTACAACTAACTCAACAACAACTACTTACGTCGCCGAATTTACCGAAATCATTTCAAGAAATTTTACCCAGGGAGTACTACTAACCAGCAATAATTCGGCCTCATCAATGATTGATGCAACTTCCTGTACAAGAATCAACGATACTTTGTTCTCACTGTACAATGCGTTTATTTTTAGTTACATAAGGTAGACTCCTACAATATACGTACAAGTTTACAGGGCTTGTGTCACATGCAATTCACAATGATGCTTTTAGGTGAATGCTCTTATTACAATCTCACACACAACTTTATGATACTCTTACTTGGGATTTTGTGGTTACTGTTTTAATGACCTAGGTCATCATCATTCAGCAGAAGGAAACACCACTCTTCGGTCAATACTACACCATGTATGAAAAGTATTTGACAACACCCATTACTTTCTGGATGATCTTTGATCTCATTTTTATCTTTACAAAAATCTTGTTTCAATCAAACAGCATGTTTAAACAAATTATGATTGGTTTAAAAAAAACAATGAGTTATATGTTAAAAAAATTAGACAAGGAATGGTTTGTTCACAACAATTTAAACAAAGAATGATGATTCAAGAACTTTTAATCAAAGCGTGATTTGTTAACATTCTTTTTGTGCAGACTTGAACAGAACCATTTGGCCACTACTAGTGTGTAACTCGGCTGGAAGGAAGAGTTTGCGCAGCTCGCGCCTGCGGGTTGGGAGTCAATTGATTCGACTGTTGATTTGAGCGCTGAAATCCAGCAATATTTGTCAGACGAGGAGGAGGAGCACGACTGATCGAGACTTTATTGACGACTTTAATGGGCCCAGAGCTCCGCCTGGCAATTACCTCGTCCACCAATTGCACGCTCTCTGACGAACACCGAAGTGGAGGACGATAGAAGCGCTGAGGACAGCGATTATGCAAATTAAGAGAGATTTTACGATTGTAGCGACTTTTCAACCAAGTCCCAGGAGATTCTTAGCTTTTAAAAAGTGCTGTTTAAATTTTCTTGCACCCGATAGTAAAGTGCTTGCACCCGATAGTATATATTTTGTACCCGATAGTATATATTTTGTACACGATAGTATATATTTTGTACCCGATAGTATATATTTTTATTTTTTTTTTTAGAAAATTTTGAAAATGAATTTACATATTTATATCACTGTCGAAATCCATGGTCAATCAGAAACACCATGCCCTTTTTATGAAAACTCACAACGTGACAGTTGGTAATATCAGTAATTAACGTGGTTCATAAATGACAACTTTATCCAATATACAATGTTTAAATGCCTTCCTCACGCTGTTGTTGAATATTGTTTTAAGAATAAATTACGTCCGTTACAACATATGCAGTTCAACAACCGAAATTCGGATATTCAAAAAAAATCTGCTTTTGGAAATAAATAACATTACAACAGAACTGCATTCAAATAGACCGTATGGTTACCTACTAAGTTTGATATTGTTTCTATTTCATTTTGTTAATCCTCTTATTTAGACGTGTTTTGGAAATAGAAATTTTGTGAAAAGAAACGGGGAAAATTGAATTCGAATTCCATCAAGGTCCCTATCAGAGACACCGTGCGCTTTTTAGGAAACGCACAACGCGACAGTAAAGTCAAATCAGTAATTAAGGTGGTTCATAATGTGACGATTTTAGCATTAATTAATTAAAATGCCTTTTGCAAACTATTTTAGAATGTTTTAAAAAATAAATTACGTAGTAAAGTCCTTTTGCAAATGGAGTTGAACAACCAAATTTCAGAATTAAAAACAAATCTCATTTTCAAATTCATGCTTCTGGAAATAAATCACATTTTTACAACAGAGCTGTAAGATACAAATAGACTGCGTGGTTTGGTCACCTACTAAATTTGATATTTTCATTTAACAGCTTTCAATCTCCCTATTTGGACGGGTTTTGAAAACGATTTGAGAAATGGAATGTGGAAATATTTATTACAAATTATCGAAATTTGCAAATGACCTAACGATGCTTTTTCGTTAAAGTTGAGGACATTTACTCGTATATCGATAATGGACCTAACTCCATTTAAATATTGACTATGATGACTCAACTTTAATTTTAATTAGTTGTGATTAATTTAAATTTTAAACATATAAAATAACAAAAATCAGTTTCTGAACACTGCTTTTGTTTTACAAACTCCGCCACTTTACGGTTCCACGCCTTTATCAAACCACACTCACAAACTGTGTTTACATTCGTAAGCAGACGTTGTCCTAAATATAGTTTTTCCTCGTGCATATGATTTGCCCCTGCTTTTTTACTCAATTCTAGTGATCTTCAAATCAAGGAAATTAGTAAAATTTGACACGTGTAGCACGGAGGTTTGGGTTTTAAACCTAAAATCTCAATTAAAGTGAAGCAGCAAGCAGTTAGGTTTACGTTTTTGGTTTAATAACTTAAGAAATTTAAGGCGGAAGTGTTCAAATAATGAAGCATTTTTAGTAACAGCATTATCAAGCATTTTAGGCAACTTATGAGCCGTACAGTTTTTCATTACTTCGCATGTTAACATTATTTCAAGTCTGAGAACCTCAAATAAATGTTCGTCTAAATGATTTGAGAAAAGGAGGAATTTTCTTTAAAAAAACCTACTTTTTTCAAAAAAAATCTAGCCTAGTTTCCCTTTCCTCGGCTAAACTTTATTTTTCATTGTTATTTTTGTTCCTTCAAACTCCTTCAGTGTTCCCGACTACGTCATGTTTTCACTCTCCTTTTTTTACATACATAATCCTTCTTCTCAACACTGGTCAACTGTACAGTTTAGAATGTACAACCTGATCAACTGTTAACATCCAGTTTTTGAACATCATTTCCCACTCTTCCATTGTCCCATTTCCTCACCGATGGAAATGAGGATCATGCTGATTAAAATGCTGATTTCCCTGGTTTTCCGCCCTACGAAACATTCTAGATTCTATGCGTAGTACAATACTTTGCGACTTTCTAAAGGGTACCTCTTGAAAGTAAATATTAATAGGTATAAACAAAAGTATTTAATTAAATAATATTACGTGTTTAAGTAACACAAGTAACTTGCATCTCGATTTGACTATGGGTTTATGTCGAATGCGAAATAACACGATTGATGGATTGATTTAATTTCATACAATTGATTTATAACGTAAACATTGTCAAAACGCAATCTTACATTCTACTTCTAGGCAGTCTTTAAACCAAGTCTAGGTTACCAAGGGGAGTAGAATGTTAGAGGTTAGTTTGGTGCAACAATACTTTTTTTTAATTAAATTAAAAAGTGTACCCCCTTCATTCAAATCCAACCAAAAAGCTCCAATTAAGTACAAGGAGGACAGTATGCTATTCAATTGATACACTAATGAGTAAAAAAAATTAAGTTACACTGGAAAGAATATTTCTATTTTTTTCCCCTAGAAACAAGATCCAAACCTGCCCAATAAGATAGATTTAAAAAGTACAGTCAAAACGGAGAAAACAGAATACTGTTTTGAAGAAAAATAAAAGTAGAGGATTTCGAGGCGCCGAGATAAACTGAAATGACGACTCTCTGTATCATCATTTTTCTAAAACAAGAAAAAACCGGGATCTAAAAAATATAAAATTGTTTTTAGTTGGAGCCTAGCTTAGCTCGAATTACTCTTCGTTCCCCACTTCGTAGAATCCCTACTCCTCGCCTGCTTACCACCAAATTCCCTCTCCCTTCCCTACGTATTTTCCCTTTGAAAACATCTCCACTTCAAATCGCCATTTTCTTGTTTCAAAAGACGACCAATACTAGTACAGATAAAACATCTGCTGACCTTAGGATTTAGTTTAGGCTTCGTTTTAAAAATAACTTTCAAATTCTAGTATAGTTTAAAATATTAATATGATGAAATCATTCCTTTCATCATGTTGACCATCCGTTATACGGGATTGTCAAATAACGCTCCTTTACCTTTTAATATGATGAAACATTTATTTCAACTTGAAACTTAATTATGGAACGAAAACAAAGATCTTACGGTCAGTAGTTGCCTTATCTGCAGCTCAGGTAATTTTGGGTAATTTTGGGCAATGATCCGATAAAGTTTCTAAATATTTTTGTGAAAATTCTGTAACCACCCTCCTTTCATACATATGCTAAAGAGTCCTTCTTACCATATTCTTACCCACTTAATTACATGTTGACCTGCCGTTAAGCAGAAATGTGATTTAAAGCTCATTTTTAAAATACAAATTGGTAATCGACTGCACAAACAATTTACCCGTAATTGAAGTTACTCTCGCTTGGCATATTGTGGTTGTTTAAGTCAGGTGTTACAAGCTGTTCAGGTTAATACTTATGCTCATCCTAACCGAGACATATAACTATAACATAGTTTTGCTATCTGTCGTGAATGCTGTTACTCTACGGGTATATATCTATGGTAACCTGAACGGAAACTATAAAGTATTGTGACTATAATATAATTTAAACTGGAATTAAACTTTTATTTTTTTATTTTATGACACAAAGACGATGGGGAATTAACCCTATAAAGTAATTGCAAGCAAGTGCGATTTTGAGTTATTCCATTTCCAACTGCCAAACTCATTTGGTTTATAAAAAAAGTGTGAAAATTAAAACTTTTAAGAATAGTAATCAAAAACACTGAACGTGAAATTGGTTTTGTTGTTGTAAAGTATGTATTCCATACGTGTTCCATCAATTCTTCTACTCTTTGTGTTTGTGGTTTCAACTGCCGCGAAATTGGTAAGTTAAGTATTCAGCTTTAAATCGCATTTGCATTGTAGCATTTTGCATTAATTAGCTAATTAATTATGTACGTTACAATTGGTTACACTTAAGTTCAAATCAAAACTTAATGTGAATTACTTACTAAATTTTGAGTGAATACGGTTTTAAAACCTGCTAAATCAACTCCACAAAATATATAATTAAGTGGGTATAAAGGGTGTAGTTTTAGCTTGTACTACTGTTTTATCTACGTACAGCGTCAAAAGATGCCATAAATGATTGGGTGGGAATCCTGCCCATATCCAAAATTAGCATTGTGTGTGACTCTAACTTGTAAATTATTTTAGGACTGGAAGGCCGAGTTGGGTGGCGTAAAATCCACAAGGATAACTTCTTTGCTGTCCACAAGTAAGACGGTCAAAACGAAGTTGATACGATCCGCGAGTATTAAAACAGTTCAGGGAATGTACAGCTTTGAAAATGATATGGTAATGGTAATAGTTGAAGACACTGCAAGTCTTTTCTATTCTTTTCGAGTCGACAACGCTAGTACAACAAACTGCGTCGTACACGACAGCGACGGCATTTACATTACAAGAACTCTATCTAATGCCGAACTCAAGGCCGAAATGTACGTGCTAGTCTACCATTCTGCGTTGCCACCACAGCAGCTTCGAACAGAGGTGACCTCCAAACTTGTACAGATAAAAGCTGTGGAGAAATACTGGGAAGTTGATAGCAAAAGTCGGACGTTTGTCGCTTTAATTTGTTACATGGATGAAATGGTTGGGTTTGTTGCTTTTACATACGGCAAACCTTGCTCAGACGGAAATATAGACAAAAAGGAAACCGATGTGATTATTATTGTTGGCTACAGCCAAAAGGTGACCAGTAAGGTTTACGCAACTGCCGGAGTCTTTGCCTACCTCTGTCACCCCCAAGCGTTTGGAGAAATTCCGTACTTGGCATCCTACTTCTCCGGATATGAAGCAGATGTACGTACGGATATGTGGAAAGATTTATCCAAAATAAAAAATGAAATGACAAGGCGTATGCCACTTGACAAGGATCCGAATGTTACCATTGCTTTACTACGGACATTTTTTCTTTTGGAGTCCAAGAAGTGCATCGGAGTCCTTACGTACATGATTTCACAACGCGGTAACACATACAAGACCTACTACTTCTTCGTCGTGTACGATGCAACATTGTCCAAATCCATTGTCACATTGGGGGATGAACTGATCATTAGTGTCCTGACAAATACGGAATTCAGCTGCATGATGAACCTGATTGACTACTTGAAACCGAATCACATATCGGGTAAATTTCAGATGTTGATTATTAGTTTACAGATTTAATATTTACTCACACAAACGGAACCAATTTAACGGAGTCTCTCCAATTCTAGAGCAAATTTCGCCTTTCAATATTGAAAAGCTGGAGGAGGTGAGTAACATAACAACTCTGAATGAGAAGAACGATGATGCTGTGAAGTTGATGTATGCCGCCGACTTTGCGGCAAGAAAACATACGTTGAGAAACAGGGAAACAGGGAAACAGGAAACAGCCGACAAGATGCCCTACATCAACCATTCTTTCGGTAAGCTGGTTCAAATATTCTGGTCAATATCCAGTAGTATTTTTTGTGTGTCTGCTTATGGAGCTCACTGTTCAATTTTAGTCGTTGCAAGAGCAGTAATGGAGCGATGTAGTAAATTAAGTTGGTCCGTGTATGCCGCCATTTTCCTTAAAGACACTCTGCCGAGAATTAGTACGACTAATTCTAATTGTACTCAAGAAGAGTTCAACACATTCTTTGGTTCAAACAATACCGTGAGTAGAAACAAATACAAACAAATATTTGTGAAACAGAAATTGTTCTAGTAAGCTTTTGTGGAAAAAAGTAAAAGCAACAAGTTTATTGTTTTTCATAGATCATGGAATTGGTCAACCAAGTCGTCTCCTTAAATACTGCCACATTGACGACTGTTCCAAATGGAAACAGTTTTGACTCCAATTTCTTAAAGAAATATGACACCCCAAATTTTGCACCCGGTGAGCTGATTGAAGGCAACACAAATCCAGAAACAGTCCTGTACTCTCTTGTGAAGGAACGGATTAGAAAGAAGTATGTCGTCAAACTTAAGCAAAAAGACACACGCCCTTTTGAAATGGCATTTGCATGGTGCTATTGGCGTGGGGACACGCTTCATGGCATATATAATCTAAATGTAGAAGAGTTAATTAAGGATGTTCCAAACAAAACGGAAATTAAAACATACTATTTCGATTTGAAAGTATCTACACCTCATGCCACACGCAGAACAGTTGTAGGTGAGATGTATGCAGATTTGAAAACGATTACGGATTTTGAAAACATTGACATAGAAACGGCAAAGATTTGGTTGAATAAAATAGGTAAATCAATGGTTTTATTGTTAAACGGTGTGATTTTTAAGAATTTACTTGTACTCGTCTGAGCATAATGTCAAATTTATTCTATTTTTAAATGAAAGAAAATTTACAATCACAATTTCAAAGCACCACGAGTATTGTTGATTAGAAGCTCAAACTATTGAAAACAATTAATTATAACATTGATAAATTGTTTTAGGACCCAAGTATCAAAATAGTCTTCCGAACACTGATGTGTGTAAAATAGTGAAATGCTTGGAATACGCCTCGAGAAAGCACTTCAACTACTTCCAACGAAGAAAAGATTCCAACGATACACCCTACATTAACCATCCCATTGGTAAGCACATTTCACACAAGTTTTCTATAAGCTTGACTAACATTAAGTGTAATTAAACCTAAGGTGTGGCAATGATACTTATTAAAGTGGGTGGTGTTTTTGAAATTGACTTGATTTTGGCTGCTCTCCTGCACGACACGCTTGAAAACACGAGTGCCACATTTGAAGAATTGGAAGCAAATTTTAATCATAAGGTAATTAAGAACAGGATAACTTAGAGTTCAATATTTCCAATATTTTGCAATAATAATAAAATTGCTTTCTAGTATTCAATATCCTAAATTTCAAATTTTGCAGGTTGCATCAATTGTCCTTGAAGTGTCCGATGACTTAAATACGGACAAGGATGGTGGTCTTACCGCAGGTGATAAGAAAAAGGCGCAGAATGATAAGGCCAAGAAGCAGAGTCTTTTTGCAGTTCTGGTGAAATTGGCAGATAGAATTCACAACTTGCTTGACTTTGGGCGGCAGCGTCAATTAACATATGAAGAGAACAAGAGGCGTTGGCAGTTTTCAAATGCAGAAATTCTACGAAAAAGCTATATAGAAAATCGAGACACCAACAGGAAGACGGAATGGGAACTCCCGATTAATGATGTGTTTGAAAAGGCGTACCAGAAACTAAATCAAAAACTGGCTGACATCATTACGGAATTTAACGAAATTTTCTTAAAAACAGCAATATTTTAAACAATACTACGAACTCTATCAGTCGGAATAGCATAAAAAATTAGGCCGCACACATACCACATTTAGTCCACTTTCCCGTTTTTAACTTGCTACCTATACTTTATTTCCAGCTTCAAAACAAAATGCAAAAAAATGCGTTCAAGATTTTTCTAAGGAAGTACAGCATAATACAGTAATATTTACTGTTATATCGATAAAAATACTACAACAGCACATAAGTATGCACTTGATTTTATGTAACATGTATAGATAGTAATAAAGCACTGTTGCACTTCAAAGTTTTGTAAAGAAGAAGAGGATCGTTGCATCACTGTTTGGTTCCTACTTTAGCACAAGGCAGGTTGGTTTGGCTTATCTTACGTATTAATTTTTTAATAGCAAAACATTGCCGATAATGGTTATATATCAGTATAGAATATATTATATAATATATAATCAGTCAAATACCTCTCGCTATTAAATAAAGCCGGAAGCGTGTGTGACAAAAAATCGTGATGGGGAGATTGTAGTTTACATACAAAGAAATTTTTCGCTTAGTTATGGGCGAGTGGACGGGAATACGCATGTGCAACTCTCAAAGGCACTTTCACATTTTGTAGGGAAATAGAAGTCGAGGAGGTTGGATCTCCAACGAGAGCCGTTCTCTTCTTTGTCACACAAAAAATTCCAGCACTGTAATAAACGCTAGAGATGCGCAACGCTCTTAATTTTAATTTTAATATAAAAATACTCTTGTCCTAGGACGGGTTTGGTTACCTAGTTATTAAGTAAAGACGGAAGTGTGTGCAACAAAGAGTGAGTATGAGGGGATTGGAGTTTACATAGTGAGAAATTTTTTGTATATGACTGACTGATTGGACGGGATTACGCATGTGAAACTGTCAAAGGCACTTTTGTATTCATTAGGGGTGTAGAAGTCGAGGAGGAAAGATTTCCAAAAGCCTTTTCCTGTTTTGTCACACAAAAAGAAAACTAGACCTGGGCATCGTTCTTAATTTAAAGGACGGCACAGTACAAACTATGTGTTTAGGCGGTAACTAACAAAAAATGAGTGGGAAAATTATTTGTTTGAAATTAGATCTAACGGAAATCAAATTGAAAATTTTGATTAAATTTAATTGCCCTCTTCCAGAAACTCCCAGGACGGAATTCGGATTTGAAGACACTATTTTCAATAATTGAGCGTGATAATGAGATAAAACGTGGGCACTGTATGATATAACGTGGTATTCAAGGTGTAAAATGTAGAGATAGTAAAGGGTACATTTTGTCAGGTTTTGGGATCGGCCCGTTCAATTTTTTTTCTTCTCAAAATCGGTTTTGCAAATCTTTCATCTAACGAAAAGTTATAATGATACATCAGATAAGAAAAATCGACCGTTTTTAAGACTTGTAAATACTAAATTTTACAAAAAATTTGGTATTTTGATTTTTTTTTATAATTTTTTTTTTTCAGTTTTTGTGCTATTTTAATCTAAATCTGGCTCAGCAAACCACCATCTTACTAGAAAATGAGCCATATTTACCTAACTCAGGTGACAATAACCACACCAAATCTAAAACTTGCTTTGTAGTCAATTTTTATTTGACTTTCCTGCAATAATATGCCAAGAACTATGTCGAAACTTTCATTGCTGATCGTATTACGGATTATCGCTTTACCTTACCTTTGCCTTAAAGATTAATTCCAAGGTTTATTCAATAATGGATCATTATTAACTACGAAAAGTACAATTAATTGGTCTTCAGAAATGACCATTTAATTTTCAAAATTATCGATACCGGTTTGCCGATCGAAATCAAGTCGGCATTCCACACCTCTAAAACTTTTATAATTTTCCTTCGGATCGACCCGTTGCAATTCAAGTTGTACCGGTTTAGTGATCCAAACATTGAATACGGCAATGTAGGTGAGCATCTGTAACATACTTTATTTATTAGTAGCGGAAGCGAAACGAAAGCTACTTATGTTTTTGTCATTTCTGTCCGTCCGTCTGTCTGTCAGTCCGATAATAATTATCGCAGGAACTACTCAACTTATCTCAAATCTATTTTTGGATATGAGTTCCTTGAGTTCCGGCCCAGCTCAATTTTTTTTCTTTGTCCGCAAGTGACCTACTTGGCGGTCAAAGGTCAAGGTCAAAGTATCATTGGATGACAACATGGAAAGCAAACCTTACAAAAGTTGTTTGTCTTATAAAAAGGAACAACATTTGTATGGTACACTTTTCACGGTGGCCCCCCAATGACCCCCAAAATGACCCCTTGACCTCAAATTGACCTTTCAAGGTCAAAATCTACTTTTGCATGAAACAAAAAGTTATGATGGTTTAAGTGCCCCAGAGTCCTTTTTGACCCGGAAATGACCTCTTGACCTCTAAATGAACTTCCAAGGTCAAACTGTACTTTTGCAAGAAACAAAAAGTTATGATAGTCCTGATGACCCTAGAGCCTCTTTTCCCCAGGTAATGGCACTTGACCTCCGGAAATCCGGACTTCTGTTTTCTAGTCTAATGATTTTAATATTTTTCTAATTCTAACTTTCCTACTTCCGCTATTGGGTGACCGTTTTACCACGGTTTATTTTACTAAAACGTTGGTTTTCAAGGATTTCGTTTTTCCACATAAATAACAGGCTTCGAGTAGTGTGCCGTGGTCCGGAATAGGCTATTACTTGTCCAAAAACTAATTCTTATTCTTTGCTTACCAAAACAAATTCTTTGGCTTGCTTATAATATGTGCATGTAACATGCTGGACTTGATGAAAATTATACTGCTTAAGATGGAAATTATATTCGAAATTTTTTTGTAGTACTTTTGAGTGTTCGGTTGTGTGTGCATAACAAAACAAGTCCTTTTAAGTGTACTCAAACATTTAAAAACCGAATTGCACTTTACAAACCACACAGTAGACAAAGTTCCTCGCCAGGATCCAGTAAATAAGCATTCAAAAATGTGTTAAAATGTGGTAAAATGTGATGTTCTCACAAATTAAAAATAAGAGAGCGTAATACATTTGCTAAACAAGCAGGAAATTTTCGAAAATTAAAACCGAAAATTTTTCAATTTACCTCACCCAAAGGTCCACCCTCTGAACACGCCTGATTTAGCATTTATTAGAAAAACATTCATAAGCTTAGAACAATTATGCCATAAACT
>JAQFYP010001154.1:0-16962 GCA_034694865.1 Bilobella braunerae | reverse complement strand
CACAACCCGTGACCTTTGCGAAAATCACGACCTTCCGCTTGGGTCACGATGACAAGGCCGTGACAGAGGAAGTGCCACTGGTGACCATTCCGGCCGTCAAAAAGAATCCCCCGTACTCCGTCTGGGTTTGGACACCGCGGAACTATGTCGTTCCGGACCAAGAAGAGAGGCGGCATTGTCCTTACTTTGACGAGGCGACGTTTACCGAAGACAGCCGACTGCTCCACGAGCTGGACGCCTTTGTCAACGACGACGAGTCGATCGAGGTGGGTGACGAGGACGTGTTCTACGACACGGTGACCACGCTCCACAACCTCGAGAAGGAGCACCGCCAAAAAGTGAGCACGGTGCCAGACGACGCGCAGTGGAATCGGATGATTCAGGAGACCACCGTCGTACGCCCAAGTACTCCTGCATCCTTGTGTTCGTTGAGCATTCAAATTTTTAAAAAGCATAATTAAATTTCTCGTTTTTTGTTTAAAAAAAAAATCAAAATTATAGCTCCAGCGTCATCGAATTTCAAGCCTGCAGCGCCTGAGGACCTCTTCATGCCGTCAATGAGCACGTTTGAGGCTCTGAGCAAAGTAGTCAAGTCCGCTCCGCCTGACAAATTAAGAGAAAAGTACTGTTTTAATTCGGAAGGCTAATTTGCATAATTACTTTCTTTTCTTTTCAAGCGATTTTTTAAACGATTTTTTAGATTTGCTCAACTTCTCAAAAAATGGCACCCGATTATCAAAAACCTGCACACGCCCGGCATCAACTTGGACAACGACCTCAACCGGACGACAAACAGCGCTGAAACGTCGCTGGACAGCTTCAGACAAGTGGTCGGATATTCCAATTAGCAAAATCGCTATTTAATTGTAATTTTAATTAAGTGTTTCATTTCTGAACAGTTCTGCCGAAAATGCTTCCTGTACAACTGCCCCTTTCACGTTCATGGTACGTTTTAAAAAAAGGAAGAAAATGGGGAATCAAAACTTTTGCTTTTAGAATATGTTGCGCAAATTTACATGCTTGCAATGCCAGGATATAGTGGGAATTGTTTTAGAATTAGACTACATTTTTAAAATTTTAAAAATTGTTTTTTGAACCTGGGTTTTCAAAACTTTACAAATGTCCTGGGTTTGCTTCTTAGACGGTGTGGCTGTGGAGTACATAACAAAGAACCACCTTCCAGAACTCCCTGCTCCAGTCCCGTGCTCCGTGTCATGTCACCTCCATGACAAGCTGGAAGACGGGAAGAAGCACTTGAGGTCACGAGGTCACATGGACTGGGACGAAAAGGAGGAGGATCGTCGTCACTGGGGACCCAATGACATTTCCATGTGCCGCGTCCTCCTCAACGTTTTCAAACACAACTATTGCAGTATTGCCAAAATTATGTCCACTAATTGCCGAATGGTAAAAGCAAAACTTCACATTTTTTAAACAAGATTGAATAAATCACAACTTACTTTTGAAAAATCATAGATTCATTTTTTTTTTCAAAATAGGTTCAACTGTTTGCGAATACGGAGAAGCCCAAGGTTGATACTTCCCATTCGCCGCCGATGCTCAGCTCGTCACGGCGCAAGGCTCCCAAGGTTCGAAGAGCCGTGAAAAACGTTTATACAAAAGGAGTCAGTTCCCAGGAGCTTTTTCTGAAAACCGTGTACAAACCGTGCTTTCACCCGGAAATGGAATGTACCTCCTCAATTTGTACTTGCCTTGAGTCGCAAATCCCTTGCGAAAAGTATTGTACATGTCCGCCAAATTGTAAGTAGTTCAATTGCCATCCATCTTTTTTTTTTATTTCTTTGAAAATTTTCGAAAGTTTTTTGATTTACGATTATGACATTTACTAATTGCAGGTGTTCACCGTGCTGTTGGATGCAAATGTGAAGGTCGATGCAACACTAGAGCTTGTCCGTGCTATGCAATGCAGCGTGAGGTAAGCAGTAACAGCGCTATTTTTTGTGTTGTTGTTGTTTGCTTCTTTTTTTTTTCGATATTGTCCAAAATTTGAGCACTTCGAGTGTTTTTTTCTTCATTGAATTGTGTAATTATGTTGCAGTGTGACCCCGATCTTTGTTGCTCATGTGGAGCCAATTTGCATCAAATAGAATTTACGACATGTCGTAATATTGGCATTCAGCGTCTTTGGCGGAAGCATTTAAAAATGGCGCCCAGCGACATTCCAGAAGCAGGATGGGGCACTTTCGCCGTCGAGGCCATTTCGAGAGGTGAACTAATCGAAGAATACGTGGGTGAATTAATCACGGATCGTGAAGCTGACCGACGAGCCCTTGAGTACCAGAAGCGATGTCACACTTTTCTTTTCGAACTGAATTCAGGTGAGTGTCAGAGGTCACGAGGTCAATGACCTCTAATTTGAATAATTTTTTTTTCTTTTTTTCGCCTAGAATACAGCATCGACGCCCAAAAGAAGGGAAGCAAGGTTCGCTTTGCCAATCACGCAGACAAGCCCAACACGTTTGTGAAAGTCATGAAGGTCAACACTGACCAGCGCATTGGCATCTACGCCTCACGTGACATCCAGCCCAACGAAGAACTGTACTTGGATTACAAGAGGGGTATTCAGAATAAATTAGTTAGTTAAGTAGTTTATTAATCGTTCAATTAACTGTTGAAAATCAAATTAACTTAATTTCGTGTTTTCATACATAGTAATTGAGGAGCACAAGGCTGTGAAACTAAGAAAAACTGGTGTACGGCGTCGAAGATACCCGAGTAAAACTGTCCTCGCCAGACGCATTTCTCTTGACTTTTGACCTTTGACCTCAACGTTCAAATATTATATTTTGCGTTCGTTATTTCGAATTTTTTTTTTTTCTAGAATTCCAAATTTGTAAAATTTGTGACCTTATAACAAAAAAAAACGGTTCGTGGGATTCGATAGTAATTAAATTGTAGAGCAGACGTTTTAGATCGGTGTATAGCGAAGACTTGAGAGAATAAAATAATAGTCACCTTTCTGAAACAATTTCTTCTTTAATTAACGATTAACTCCAGTAATTAACTAAAATGAGCACTTAAGTTGATTTCGATAAGGGGTAACGCTTCTGGGACTTTCAAATTATTTGGCGGGAGGGAGTTTGCACGTCAGCTGTGTTTGTTTACACGTGTTATTTCATTTGACAGATTGATATTTGAATTCGGCTTAGATTAATTATAGTCTCAATTAATTAACAACGATTAACTAACTGTAGAATTGACATTGAGTAATTTGACCCTTGACCTCTGCCTCGTTTCAATAGTGAGTGTTCCAAGGAATGGCTCCTTTAAGAATGTTTGTCGTGGCCTTGTTGTGTGCAACTATTTTGGATATTGTTGATTCAGAAGAAGTTAATAACGATAAAGGTATTTACGCCTCCATTCGCGGATTCCTGGACGAATTGGGCAATGTGGCCCAAGATGTGACCGCTGGAGTGACGAAGTTGGCCAAGGGTATCAAGCATGTCCAAGACTTTCTTGACTCTACGGTAGAGGAGAACTGTGTCTTCGAATGTCCTGATGGTAAATTAAGCTGTTTCAATTGATCAACAATCAATTAACGATTTACATCATTTGATAATGATCCCTGAAACTGCTGTAGGAAAGACCCCTAAACCAAACCCAGCGCATGTTCCTCAGAGTAACGGTTGCGGAACGTTTGGACTTGAGGTACACTAACTCATTGTTCGAGCTCAATGCTTAAGTAGCGCATTGTTAAGTTGTCTTAATTAGCATCGAGAGTGAATTTATTTTTAATTGATTAATTGATTTCCAGGAATACTTAACCTCGGACAAGTTACCGGCTGCTGAATTTGTGACCTGCTGTGATAAGCATGACCTCTGCTACGGAAAGTGTTTGAGAGACAAGGACGAGTGTGATCTCAAGTTTAAGAAATGTCTATACAATATCTGTTCAAACAAGAAAGATAGCCTTTCGCAATTGGCCTATAAAGGTGGACAAAAAATTCTATACTAGTAGGCTACAACGATTAACGATTAAAGGTAAAAGCAAAATTAATTAATTATTTTAATTGTAGGTTGTCAAACTGGAGCCAAGTTACTCTACACCGGAACAACGGCCTTGGGATGCCAACCTTACATCAACGCTCAGAGAGAAGCTTGTATTTGTCCGGCAAGGTCTAAAAAGGACGAATTTTAAAGGGCTCCCTAATACCCTTTGACCTGGAATCTCATTTGCATATTTGGATGTGGTACTTCCAAATACCATTGTGTACTTTGTTACGCTTTTGCACTAAAGTATTTTATTAGCCGATCTTAAAGTAATTAATTAATCTTAAGTAGTTTAAAATTAAGGTTAAAAATTTATCGTACTTAAGATCTATCTCATTAAAAAGACTACCCGGGTAAAATGCGTTTATTTTTCAGTTGGCGTTAGGAACAGTTTTACAGATTAGTTTTGGTCCTTGATTACAAGTAGGGAGAGGGTTTTGTAGTTGGAATGAAGCGCAGTAAAGGGTCCTCAATCGCTGAACTTGGTTCTTGGCTGTCACCGTGACCGTGGCCAAGGGCTGATCCTTTGGCCTGCCTCCGTTCAATACAGGGTGAAGTTCTAATTCCCCACAAATCAGGGACTGAACTGCATTTATGCTCCCTTAAAGGGCCCAAGTGCCCTTCTGCATCAATACTCTGGATTGGAACTGCAATTGCTATTGGAGGGGGCCTCAGTAGAAGTCCCGTCACATAGGCCAATGGGGACTTAAGGGCCGTAAGAAGTGTTGCCGTTGCGCTGCTTTTCCGAGATTCGCTGCCAATGCTTTCCAGCCTTCCAATGGTTGAAACGCAACTATCGGGACTCACTGCGAGACCCTTAAGTCTCTCATCGCTCATTTCAGCGTCAATGGTAATCTCCGTTGCAGTGCAGCAGGGTAACTCGGGTTCTGATTTGAAGCGATACTTTCCAGCCCCTTCAGGACTGAGTTCAGCGCCATCTGACCCCCTCTTGATGGAAGAGCGCTGACTAGTATTGGGCCAACTGGAACGAGGGCCGGTGAGGGCTGACGCTGCAAAAGCAGCCACTGACCCAAGATCAGCGATTGTTCTATTGGCCCCATTTTTAAAATGAAGAAGGGATATTGGAATCAGGAAGCGGGGGCGGTGGAGGTAGACCGTGTAAATTTCGCTTGAAGAATCGCTGCCGTCTTCGTTGCCGACTTCATAACTTGACTTCGCTTGGCGTTCACTTACAATTTCAGCGATTGGCTGAAATTTAATGAAAATATAGAAAAAAAAACTTTCTTTTTCAAAAATTAAAATGTAAATTATGATTGGTTTATAAAATAAAAATAAAAATCGCTGAAAAAGTTTGAGTTCAGTATCATAGACGAATCTTACGTGAGCAAGCTCGGGATCGCTGCTACCCTTCCCAAAAAGAATTTTCTCCAAGCGCCACATTTCAGCGTCAATCGCTTCAATTTGACGCTTATAGACACGGTTCTGCACTTCGGCTCTAAATAGCAACTCCTTTGTGTCTTCAACAAGGAAGCGTCGAGTGTTGGACTCGATTTTTAGGCCAGAACTCTCCACCACAGGGTCACTGAGGTGACGCTTCTTGACAATGGCATATACCTATGAAAAAAATTATCTTTGTCATAGACCTCTGACCTTTGCACTTAGAAAGCGGTCATTGACCTTTCAAAGGCACTTAAAAACCTTAAGGGTACCTTAGGTAAGAAGAGAAGACAAAGTGTGGCTGTGGTGGCGGTGAGGATGAGCGAGGTCACGGTGAGGAAGGAGAGCGTGACCTTGTCCGAGAGTAAATTGGCCAATGAGACGCCGAGGACGCTCGTGAGGACCACGAGGTAGACGCAGAGGCCAATGTACTTGGAGTCATTGAGTACTTGAATTTTAACGTGGCTAATTAAATTATAATTAAAATAAAAAGTTAATTTTATTATTAATTTGACCTCTAGTACTTGACCTTTTGACCTCACCGAGTTTCCCAGGCCATGTACAGCCCCACCGCGAGGAGGAGGCTTTTGTAGCCGTAAACAATGCTTAGCCAAACATGGCCATTTGTTGAGCGACAGACTTTGATCTGAAGTCAATTAAACATGATTAATTTCATAATTAGTTCTGAGTTATTGTGAAGCTAAGAGCATTAAAGCAACAGTAAATTAATTAAAGACTTAATTTAAAAAATTTTAATTTCTGGAACACAATTTCTACAACAACTTCCAATTAAATCGCACAATTGGCATTTCAAATCTAAGTACTCACGTTTTTCCCACATAGTTTAATTGTAATTTTTTAACAGGATTCGAAGCTTTACAAAACGAAAACGGAGAATTAAAAGTTTAAAATAACTAGAAGAAAAAAATTGCCCTTTTTTATATTACATAAAAAAAATAGAAATTCAAAACATTTGTTCTTAAATCAAGACTACGTTTACCAGCGGCTTTCTTTTTTGAAATTCTAAACTTTTCCTTTTTCATACTACTTTCTCTATTTTCAAAATTCAAAATTATTATTCTAAAATATCTTGTTTTCTAAATTAATTCCTGAATCTAATTTTCATAAAAAGAGAAGCTTTACCTGTTGTTGATAGACAACAGATCGATCCGAAGGGTCAATCTCCAGGGTCAAATTCTGTCTGTTTCTATGCATAGGGTCAAAGGTGGCCCAAGAGGTCACGATGACCGTGTCAATGCTCAAAAGAGCAAGAATGAGGCCCATCAACTGCCGATCACGCAGAAGCTGAGAAGAAAAATAATTCTTGCTTGATTTTTACACGGTGAAAGTTTTCATCTTGTAGAGATTGAGACAGTTTTGGAACTTCTTTGGAGAAAGCAACACCTTTCCACACAGCCGGAAAAATCTCACCTTCCCCCAAATCATCCAGCTGTTTTGACAGCGCGCCATTTTCAAACAAAGAATTCTACATTTTGTATTGGGGTTGTTTGTAAAGTAAAATTCATAAACTCTGTCTGCGATGCGATGATGTCAGGCTTACGCTAATTAGCTAAAGTAATTAGGGAGGCGTTTTACACCCTAATTGGGCGATTAACGTCTACACTAATTGGGCGTTAACGTAAGCCCTGGCATGTCTTCTCATCAAACACCAGTAGCAGGTAAGGAAGGCTGGGATATATGTGATATTGATAACCTTGAATGTATAAAATACTGCTTAAATAGTTTAGGTACCTAGGTTAGGTATACGTTAGTTTGTAATTGCATTAAGGCTAACGGTTTAATAATTTAGCATTGCAATTGTACAGTTAGGTGTATTATTGTTTGCAGGAGGTATGACATGAGGGCAATGAGGGCATGACAGCACCGGCACCGGCATCAGAAGACCAAGGGAAGCGTATAAATGTCAATTGATGTGTAACATGGTACACCGACACCGAAGGCTGCGTACGCGGAGGGAAGACGTTGTCAAGTCTCTGCTTGCGCTAGTCGTGATACTCTTCCTTACGTCACAGCTTCTGGGATATTTCTTCCAAGTCAATTATAGTAAGAAGAAGCAAAAGGCCAAGAAAACATACAATACAAAAGATGAAAATACAAGTATTAAACCGCATTTTTGTTTTTGCTTTTTTAGATGCAGTGCCTACGTTTCTCCTCAGTCAGTTTAGCTCTGATGCTTCAGTATCCCTGACCGAGTTGATGACTGAGGACAGGCGAAGGTTCTATGCCAATCGGAAGAACAGTCATGATCCGTTTCTGCCTAGCTTTCCTCGACACAGTTGTGGATGTGACAACTATCAAGAGCTGAACAAAAGCATTTCGTCCGCACTGTGAGGGACATAGTACAGTTTTTGCTAAATCTAATTTAAAGAGTAAATTACTCATGAATTGATGATTTTTTTTGTCTTAGACCTATACTCTCGACTTGCAGTTTAGAAGCCAGTTTTTCATCCAATCAGAAAGTGATTTCTTATTCACTGTTCGTGGAGGATAGCGAAGCGAGAGATTTCTTCTTGGACGGAATACGACCTAACTTGGACAAAATTAAGCAAATTTTTCCAGGGTGGGTTGCGCGCATCTACACCAATGTACCGCTAAACAATTATTCGTGCAACCTAGTATGCAACTACAGCTTTCTCTTCTGGTGTGACATTTCTCAAATACCGAAGTTTGGTAGGTAACAAGGGAAAAAACGTTTAAATTAATTGAAGTCTGATGGTCTTTCATATCTTTAGTTAATTCACCTAATCTATCCTATTGCTGTAGGTAATTTAGCAGACATGAACGTACGAGTGTGGAGGTATCTGACCCTAGGTGACCCCACCGTTGACATTTTTTTAAGTAGAGATCTCGACAGCACTGCTAGTGAGCGAGAACGCTACGCAGTGACGGAATGGGAAAATTCTGATAAATCCGTCCATGTGATACGAGATAGTCAGTGGCATGAGACGCAAGTATTAGCCGGCCTCTGGGGACTTAAAAATTACGCTTTTTCAAGAAAAGAGCTCGACGAGGTTCAGAGGCTGATTCTTCGAGTAAGGTTTTCTAGAAATCCAATCTTACAAAATATATAAAAAAAAAAATTGGCAAAACAATTGTGAATTTTAAAATTTCTGTATTTTTTTTCAGCTGGGTAATCGGAGTAAGGGTAAATTCTGGGATCAAGAACTCGTTGAGAGCTACATTTACCATCCTTTTAAAACTCGAGTTTTAGCCCATGACGCCTACTTTTGTAAGAAGTATCACGATGGCCTCGTTCGACCTTTTCCGATACAGAGAATTGGCCAGGAATTTGTGGGACATGACGACCGAAAGGAAAGGAATCGCTTAATGACAGGAAAACTCAAAACTTGTCCGATTGAGTGTCGACCGACGTACGGGAAGGACTGGACTTATTGTTAATTAGAATTTACGTACTTAAAACAGTATTTTAGTACTTAACAGTATTTTATAGCAGTTCAGAATGTCGAATTCACCATCTTGACTCATGAAAACTCAGTATTTTAAAACATCTAATTTAAAAATTCGCAATCTCAAAAACTACCTTCATAGTACTCTGCATCGTCATTTAGTATTAGTAACAAACGATGTCACAATATCGCGAAATAAAGCGACACCTCACAAACGAAAATTTCGAAATAATATTTTAATTTCCTGGATACGTCAATGTCTAGGCTTGAGTCAACGACTCTGCTAACGCATTGCAAATTTTCCGCATTAGCGAATTACATTTACCAAGTTATGGTAACAAAATTTGCTCAAATTTTTTGTCATAAAAGTTTTGAAAAATTTTCGTAATGAACTTTTACGACCTTGTGGAAGCAAAGGTTTCGGAACTTGCTATATTAATTTCAACAGTAAGTAAACTAACAATAGATTTAAAAAAGAATCAATTTCAATTTTTGAGTTTTGAAAAAAAAAATTGAAAACCGTTTCCAAAATATAGCTGTTGGGGTTCATTCAAGTGGTTTGCGCTTCTTGGGTCCTGGAGCGCATACTTCGATCCGAATCGCTGGCCTACTACTCATATGGCCTCAAAGTCGGCGAGCTGAAACTTGCCGAAGGAACCCGTGCCCATGTTGAAGCGTTTGACCTTTTGACCTCGAGCCTCGGCCCCTTGCTACTCATACTCAAATTATCAGCATCACTGGGCCTCATTTCCGGTCTTGTTCAAATAGGAAGTGCAGCGATTCTTTGGAAAGTGAAGGTAATTGTGTTTGAACAAAAAAGATCCAAAAGATTATGACTTTTTTTTTCTTCTAAAAATTGTCTTTCCTAAAATTAGTTTTTTTTTCAAAATTTTAAACTAATTTTTCTAGAATGAGGAAAAGCCTATTGGATTTTATCTGTGGTTGGCAAGCGTAGGATTTTCGCTTCTACTTTCCTTGTCTAGCATCATTTTGCCAATCGCTTATGCCGTCGCGCACTCAACAGAAATCAGAGTATTTTTGGTCGTCACGACCCTGGGCGCTTTCCTTCAAGCGCACTTGCTGGCCGTTTTGGTAATTCAATTCAGACGCAAGTTTATGGAAAAGACGGGAAGCGATCAAGAAGAAATCGCTGCAAGCGCTAGCGCTGCTGCTGCGAGAGAGAATTTACCAACGCCACCCTCAGTTCCAGCGCCAAGTCCCGCATTACCACTTTCTGTACGGTAACGCCGTTTAAAAATAATATTTTTTAGATCAGCGGACAAACATTCGACATTAGTTGGGCCACCTCTTCCAATCTAATAAACTGGGTTAACTTAATTGTAATTATGTCTAACTTTTAGAAAATCAAAATGCTAATTGCGCCAGTAATTAGTTGTCCTGTTAAATAATTGTTGCGTTTTTACAGTAGCGGGTCATTAATAATTAGCGTAAGAATAATATAACTTTGAGTAGTTGAATTTTATGATTTTGTAACTTCACATTCACATTTGAAAAATAGAAAGTTAATTTTTAAAAAAGTAAAAAATTTTCATGAAACACGAATTGAGTAAAAAAAAATTAAAGCTTTTTTTTCGTTTTTTAGCGATTTTTTCATTGTTCAGTAAAAGCCAAGTCAGCGATCAGCGAGATTGGAAATCTCGACAATTTTCATTACTCAGCTACCATGAATTGTCTTTCGATTGCCAACGAAATAGGGCGCTTTGACTTGAAGTGTAATCATGGAGAGGGCCCTTGGGGCTCCAAAGGCAAGGGTCCTTGAGGCCCTTCAAAAACGGATTCAAAGGGCTCCTTACCTTATTCTTAACAATGCCGATGCAACTGCGCGTAAAAATGCGATGAACTCGATAAGTCTTGGCAAACATAGCACCAAAGGCCAGGGAGAATCCGGTAGAGAGCAAGTAGGCTCTGAGCTGGAAAATTCCAAGGCAAATTCAATTTCCAGAAAATTCAAAGGACAAAAACAGAAAATTCAAACAAAAACCAAAATTTAGACAAAAGAAGCGTAAACTTTCGTTTTTTTTTTGAAAAAGTGAAAGCGTCGTTCTCACCGTGCAAACGTAAGCGAATTCCTTTTCGTCTTCATCTGAACTCCCCAAGTCAGCTCCCAGGAGAATCACAGCGACGTACGAAAAGATTGAACCAATTATCAAAACGTTGTTGAGCCGTGGGGAGGACAGTTTAATGAACCTGGACAAAATTTGAAAATGGAAATAATAAATAATGGAAAATTAAAACAAAAATTAATTTGAAATTAGCTTCAATTTAAATTTTGAAAATCTGGTTACTTTAACTTTCGGTTGTAGAGGTTAAATATGAGAAAGGCGACGGCCATGAGGATTCCGAATGACGCAACTGAGGCCACGCCCACAAATGTACGCATCTCGACTTGAATTAACTTGAAGCGGAATTCTCGCCTTGAAATTGGCACTTGGTTGCCATGCCAACGGATGCTGGAGCACCCGCCGCAAGTACTCAGATTGAGGAACTTGAGGGCCGGAAAGTAAAGGCCCACGAGGCCCACCTTCTTCTCTGCCAAAAACAGAGCTTACCATAAGCCTCGTAAATTTCCAAAATTGTAATTGTTTCCAAAATTTGATTTTTTTTTCTAATTTTTTGAAATTAGAAGGTAGATTTGATTGTAAATAATTTACCTTGTACTTGCATGAAGGACGTGACCCCAATGCGATCCCCACCGGAGAAAGAAATTGGTCCCTACAATTTTCAAAAATTCAAATTTAAAAAGTTTCGTATCAAAATTTTATAACAAATTTTACGTTTTGAAACAAAATTTAACTAAACAAAGTGAAAACTTTTAGTAGAAACTTACCGAAATCCCATTGAAGACGAGTGACTTCATTTGGCCCATAAACTCTTGTGCAAACTTTGTATTATTGTACTCAAATTCCTCCAATTTAAATTTTTCCAGCTCCTGCAAATTTTTCAGCGCTAAAGCGATGCTCCAAACAGCGTCATAGGCCTCGGGGGCAAAGGGGCTCTCCGCCAAGTTACGCCCTTGAAACTTTGACCTAAACTCTCGGGCGTCCTGCAAATTATGCAAATCCTCTCATGACCTTCATGACCTTTAAAGGTCAAAAGGTCAGTTGACCCCCTTCTCTCACCATTCCGGAAACGGACGTCATGCTACTCACAATGAAGTTGTAGCGATCGACAATCAGCGCATTTTCCATAGTTTCACTCAATTGTGCCAGGGTGCAGGTTGCCGGGACCCTTTGACCTTGACGATAGGTCCAGTTCTTGACCCCAAAGGGGTCACCGCGGTCACCCTTTTTCCGCCGCTCACTTTCAGCGATCCACCAGCGTCTCTCGGGCTTGCCAATGAGGATCCAAGCGTAGTCTCGCCCCCACATGCCGAGGCGGTGAACCTGTTGCGGAGGAGAAAGCAAAAAGTGAAAGTTTGGAAGCAAAAGTGAAAGTAACCCTTCGCCCCATTCCTTTCTCCAGGATTTTTTCTAGAAAGCTTTTTTTTTAGAAAGGCACTTTTTTTTAGAAAAGTATTTCTAGAGAGTAGTGAAAGTGTGGTAGATTGAAAGGGACAAGTTAATTCCGTATTGTAAATCAGCGAAAAGTTTCTCAGCGGAGGGATTTAGAGTCTCAACTTTCCATTTCTTCCATTTTCGGCCGCGCATTTCTCCTCATTGAGAAAATGACTGGAAGACAAGAGGGAGCTGGAAGAGGCTGGAAAGATGCGGCTGTTTCCCTTCCTGCCACTTTCACCACGCCGAGCAAGTTATTCAAAAACAAATTTTGATGTTTGAAAACCTCAAAAAAAAAACTTTTTTTCAAGGAGCTTCGAAGAAGTAAAAAAGCAAATAGAATCCTTTTTGAAAATTAAGCCTTTTTACACAATTTTCTTTTTATTGAAAGATCTCCACAAATATGGAAAATTTTCCGTAAGCCTTTAATTGAGTCTTGTGCCGTCTCGTGGGAATGGATCAAATACAAATTCATAAAATTTTCGATTTTTGCTATCTTCTCATGAATATGCATTGCTTTTTGACAATAAGCATAAAGTAGCCTCGAACTCGAAGCATTATGTATACAAAAGTTTACTAATTTACAGAATTTTTTTCTCCGAAGAAAAAAAAAACTTACTGAAAATTGTGTAGAACCAGAACTGTCTCTACGCAGATGATTTTGTTAAAGCTTTTCTGCCAATGAGCAAAGGAATTCACGAAGCCCCTAAAATGTACCGTGAGTTTCATAATGTGAGTGAAACGACGACAGAAAAAGAGTTCTATTTAAACTTTGGATAACGGTCGATGCTGGAAAAATCGTTTGTTTTTGGGATGAACATTGAGTGGTTTGATGGCATTGTTTATGGATTTCAAAGAAGGGAGAAAGTTCAGTGTGGTTGAAACGAATCTCCTGTAGAAAGGTTCAGTGCTGGAGAAAACAATCTGCTGGAGAAAGGCTTCAATGCTTTTTGTTTGGTAAATGATCCTGTTTGCTCCAATTAGTTGGCCTATAATGAGCGTCTGGAAAAAGTTATTTGATTTCCAGGAGTTTATTGACTCGGGGAACTTGACTTTAGAAGCTGCGCGGCCAAGACTTATTAGAGCCATTGTGCCGACTTGCATTTGAATTATTAATGGACTTCACAAGAGAGTAATTCCATTAGTCAATTCTAGAAAAATCTAGGAAAACTAGAGATTTTTTTTAGCAAACTACCGTAAGATTCCGAATAGAGTAGCATGATCATATTTACAGCACTCAAATTCGGGCATCGCATCGTTATCATCTTATTCTTCTCTTGACGCCATTGCAAATTTGTTTGTACTTTCAGCTCTTCAATTTTGTATCAACAAGTTTAGTTGGGTTGTAGACTACCAATTTCATGCGTACTTCAAGTGCGTATTTTAAAATGTCATTTAAAAGTAATTTTTTTTTTGAATTTTTTTTTTGAATTTGTATAGGTATTTATAATATTATTATAGGAGTCACATGATTTACAAGTCAGCTTAAATATTTTTGTTTTTTACCACCGTGAATATATGCCAAAAACTGTGATAAAACTTAAAACAAAAAACCTAAACAATAAATGGAAGAAGGAGGTAAAGCAATAAAGCCTGCCAATATAAGGAAATTTACGGTATTTTCCCTGAAATTTTCCCAGTGTTGGTAGTAAACGAGTAAATCAAAGGGAGAGGAGTGATTGGTACGTAAAGAGAAATCAAATGGGAAATTACAACATTAAATCTCTATCCACTGAGAGCAAATCAAATCAAAATTATCAAATTACTCTTTGCGTGAGCACTAGCAAACAGCAAAAAAAAATGTTGAGGTAAGTTTTATTGGGCGGGGAAAGCCAATCAAACCCAATTAAGGTCTGAGATCGTAAAGTCGCTGAATTATGAATCTGCGCACAACTCTTTTTGATCACAGCATTTTTTTATACTTTGAGTTCTTAATTACCACGCATTTTTTTTTATTATTATTTTACCTGACAGAATATTGTTGGAGCCAGTTGAGTATTGAAACTTGCAACTATGATCCTTGCGTCGACTGCCTATGGAGAAAACACATAAAATACTGGGTAGAAAAACTTTTCAGTTTTTTTTAGAAGAAAACGGGGCGATTTCCGTAAATACGTCAAGGCTTTCATCCTTCACTGTTTATTAAATGGAGTTTTAGTTTTTTTTTATTAGATCTGAAGATTAGGTTTGAATTGATTCTGAAACAAAAATCTGCTCTAAATGTGGAAGCTTACAAAAAAAACATGGTGAAAGTTGAAAGTTGAAATTCAGAATTGGATCAATTTAGCCTTAAAATTATTTCAGTTTGGCGATTTTTTTTAAATGTGTTTTTTTTTTCTTATAAAATTATTAAATTAGTTCTGAATGAATTCATGATCAAAATTCTTCTCTAATTACTGTGAAAGCTACAAGAGAAAGCACGGTGAAAGTAAAAGTTTGAAATTTCAAAATAGAATTGAAATTGGAGAAGAATAGTAAACAGTTTTCAGAAATCTCATTTCCTTGGACAACTGACAGATGACTGACGTTTTTCTCGAAATGCAATTAATTTATAATTACCTTGAGCTGCTCTAATTGGTCCTTAAAATCTGACTGGGAGAAAGTTAGCGTGGCCTTGACAGTGACATTGGCCTTCTCCAAATCCGTTACAAGGATGTTCATTGGCTGGGGAGAGAGGGGAAAAAAGAAAGGGAAAAATTAGATCGAAAAAAGTAAATTCCTTTCACTTTCTCCACTTTCTCCTCCGTTTTTTCTAACTTACTAATGAGCTTTCTCCGCCTTCACTTAACTTAATCCAAGGGCCCCCACTTCCTGCCGAGTGCAACAGAGAGGGGGGACCCTTAGAGTCCTTGGGCCGGAAATTCTTTGTACTTTTCCCTAATAGCCTCCCATTTTTTAGTCCTCCAGTGGAAATTGAACTCAAAATATTGGTTCCACTTAAAAGGCTCTTCAAGTACAGGGGCCTAATTCTCTGATCAAAAGAAAGATCTCGCTTTCCCTTAAGTAGAATTGATGGAAAATGGTGATTGGTTCTCTTTGAATTTTTTCTTGCTTCCCAACGTAAACCTCTCTCTATTTAAATCGTTTGGGCTTCAATTGGGCCTAAGTGAGAGATTCAAATCAAGATTCAATTTTGTTCAATTACTCTTATGCTCGTGTGCTAGAGAAAGCGATCCGCTCTCCTGATTAAAAAAAAAACTAGAGAAAGTGATCTTGAAATTTATTGAGCGAAAGTGAGAGGCTTTAGGTGAAAGCATAAACGAAAATCAGATCAACCAAATTACTAAAAATTACCATAAATTGCTGCTTAAGCTGAAATACAGTCTCAAAAATTTTAAATTTCAACCTAAATGCTAACTATCAAATCTCAAATCTGAAATAACAGTCCGAAATCAATTGTCAAAACATTATTGCTTAAAGTAAAAAAATAAGTTAATGTTTTTCGGAACTTCAATTTGCCTCCAACCTAAATTTGAATGAAAATTTCCAAAATTCTAGAATAGCCGAACTCAAATTAGTGCAAAACTGCTTCGGAAATTCTCCATTAATTAAAAAAACCTGCTCCAGATATTTCAGAGTCCTTTTGAAAAATTAGTTATTTAGATTCACAGGACTTATTTTTTTAATAAAAATTTTGAGCTAAACCTGACCCGAAATTATAACAAAAAAGAAGTTACCTACAATACGGCTCATTTGAGTAATTTATACAAATTACATTTTCCTCCTTATAATCCTCCTAATTTTTTAGGATGACATTTAACGCAAATGCAAAATGTTAATTGCAATTATATATATTATTATATTGCCATTAAAATTAAACTGGAGGTTAAATTACCGCTTACCATCGTAAATTTGTTTTCGTTCTGCGTAAAAAAGCTGAGCGTGTCCCAGTTGAAGTGGCGTATAAGTGCAATAATGGCCTCATTATGCGAGGACACGGGCGAAACTGTGCGGTAAAAGAGTGGAAATTCTTTGCGGTGCGACAGGGCCGGGGACGTCGAGCCGTAGGATACCTTTGCATGGAATAAAAGCCGTACAAAAAATTCTTCAAACCACTCATTTTCATGCCAAATTACGAACGAAGGGCCCCCCTCCGCCATTCCGGCCCTGGAATTCCTTTCCCTCACTTAACACGCAAAGGCTCTTGCGGGGGGAAAGTGGAGGCTTAATGAATTGGACTCCCTCGAATCCTTCAATTGAGCTCTTCTTTTCCTAATGGGAAATTAGTGCTGGCACAATGGGGAAACTAATTGAAGGAGACGCCCTGGTCCTTCCTTATTCTTAAGTCTAAGGGCCCTCGTTGAGTGACTTAAAAATAAATTGGGGAGCCCTTAAACCGGGAAATCAAATCAGACGGATGAAAATTGAGTTTTGGTGGGTCAAAGTGGGACTTCCGTCTCCATTGAATTCAATTGAAAAGGTGAAAGCGAGGCGCTAATCAAAGGTGAGTGGAGGGTGGAAAAGTGCTTTCACTTTCCACTCTCACCCTTTGTCACCTTACAAATTGACTTTCAATTGACTTGAGGACAAAGCTCAAAAACTAAAAAAGAAAATCTCAAAAACGAAGAGAAAAAAGTTCAAAATCTGAAAGAGAAAGCTCAAATGATGAA
>JAQFYP010001153.1:0-16970 GCA_034694865.1 Bilobella braunerae | reverse complement strand
CTTAAGGTTGTTGTTGTTTTAGGTTAGGTTTTGAAGGTCAGTAAGGGTTATTATTAGCCCTTCTAGGATTACAAATGACCATATCTGCCAACTACTCACGAAAACCTGCCGAATTCCAGACGGCGTAAAAATTAGAATGAGATTATTTCACGTATCTGCCTCCAAATCGTATCTATCTCCTATCGTTCCTCCAAAATTTTGCATTGGTTTTGTATTGAAAATTTACCCTAAAACATAAAAGGAAAATAAAATGCAATTCAAATTTAATCCCAAAATACTTAATTTCCATTTTTACAAGAAATTTTAACCCAAATTCAACGCTCAACGACAGCGGCATACAATTGATTCATGCAAAAGTTAAAGTTACGTTTAATTTCCTAATTAACTAATTAATCAAGTGATTAAATATTAATTGAAGTAGTAGCCACCAGCTAACAATTTTGATTTAAATTTTTTTTTAAAAGACGACTATTTTAGACGACTATTTTCAGATATTTAATTAAAAATTAATTTTAGCGCCGTATAGAACAGATGAATTTTGAGGTTATTTCCACATTCGAAAATTCAGCGATTGAGACGCTTACAATCACAATCAAAACAAAACAAAAATTCAAATTTTCTAACTTTCATAATAGTACAGAGTAAAGAAGAAATAATTATCCAAACAAAGAACTAATTTTACATGGAAAACCACAACGGAATTCTAGACGGAGCTAAAATTTTGAAAATGTTAACTATTTCCCTAGCGTGTCCAACAGTTAGCCTTTTCGAATTTCTGGTTTTCCAGCAGCGCGCAATTGATCGATTTACATGCCATGAATATTCTAATTAGACACAATTAGCAACTAATTAATTAGTAATTAAATGCTGATTGAAGAAATAAAACATTACAATAAGACGAGATAACTCCATGACAACATGGTAACATGATGTTATTGATTTTGATGATAAAATTTTGAAGTGGCACAAAAGTGATAATTTTGATTAAAAAAATCTTATCAATTAACATATAATTAGTAATTAATTAATTACTAAGTAACTATAAACAGCCAAAGACACAAACATTTTTTCATTTTGCTACTTTCGCGGACCAAAGCCATCTGGGTAAGCATTTTTATGCGTGAGATTTTTTGACAGAAATTTCAAAAGGCACAATAGTGATCTTTGCTAAAAAAATCGAAAAGATAATAAATTAAATTTTAAAAATTAAATGATGAGAAGTTTTTTTTAACCATTTTTGTTTAAATAAGGAGAACGCAATTCTGTCATTTTTTATTCTTCAAAAAGTTTTGAATACGGAACGTAATTTAGGTTGACTAGACTTGAACCAGCAATTGGCAGCGATTGGCTCAGAACAAAAAGGCACTGGAAGTGAAGTTGACGCATGTAGCAGGGTTTTTTTTAGAGCAGAAGAACAAAATGACGCTGATTTCAAATCACTGAATTGTTGGAGACAAGCTTTCGATCTAAAGGCAACTTTTCTAGGAACTACTAATTGCTGAATTTTCATTATGGGCCATCTAGCTAAACAATTAATCCTTTTCTGGGAGGAAATCCAACACAATTCCAGACGGCGTTGAAATTTTAATTCAATTGTTTCTCGAATCTGCAATTGTCTAGGTTTCGTTACTATGAATTTTCAGTAAAAATATCTTTAGATTAAAAAATTACATTATTACAATTAATAGTTTATCACAATTAAAACTTAAGTAAAATTAAAATTTTTTAAATTTATCAATCTCAACCATTAATTAAGATGGCAACATGGTGGTAATCTAGACCACGATCATACAGAAATTTATGTTTAAAAAATTAATTGAAAAGAATTGTAATTTTTTTTCCTTCAAAAATTTGCTACATATTTGGCAATTCAGCGACAGTCTTAAACTTAGATTGAAATACATTAGAAACTAATGCTTATTGCATTAGAAAACTGCGGAATTCCAGACGGCCACGGTGGGACCGAATTGGCTCAGATTCGGTCAAAAGTCATCAAAACAACTTATGAGTTTTTAGTCAACCACTCAGTAAAAATTACTTTAAAGTGCTTCTTAACTATGATTTTCAAATTTGGAGCAGATTGACAATGTAAATAAAAGCAACGGGGCATCAAATTTGCATGTCGAAATAAAAATACATACAAGTAGCATTGAGTTCACATAATAGAGTATACGTTGCCCATGCTGTTTCGTGCAGTCAAAATGTGAGCTAAACATAATATTAAACATTCAAACGAAGGATTTTTAATAAAATCGAGAGTAATAATTTTGATAAGTTTCATAAAAATTGGTGTGGCCAAAACTGAGTCCACTAGGTCCCACCGTGCGGCGATTAAATTACACTTCTATTGTTCCGTGAATCTGCAATTACCAAAACTGTGTTTGCAGATGTTGCCTAAATGTAAAATTAAACTACATGTAAACCTTAATCATAATTAAAACTTAATCACAATTAAATTTAAAAAGCAAATAAAATAATTTCGTAGTAGACCCTAACGAGGACAGCCTTCTTCCACCTTTCCACCTTCCGCTAGTTTTGAACTTTTCCAATTCTCATTGTTTTCTGTCTAACGCTACATATATATTTTTTTCCAAATTTTTAATAAATTTTTGCTTTAATACCAAATTGAAACAGAAGCTTTCAGCGTGACAGCAAGTTTCCAGCGCTCCCCCAACGAGTGCGCTTCGAATCGCTGATTACTGCTGTATGGACCATGTCCATTTTTTGGACGAAGACTCTAATGCAGAGCTCTGATCGTGTTTTTGGGCGAGTAGACCGGAAATGAATTTGTATCGAAAAAATTTTGAAGTATGCACCTCATTCTCAGCGTTACCGTCATTTTGTCTTGAATCCGTGCAGCAAAAACGCTGCGCTTTTTGCACAAAAGTGACATTTTGATAAAACAAATCTTATGAATTTTGAAAAGGTAATTTTTAGAAATAGCCACTTATTATTCTAAATAACTCAAATTTTTATTTATTTATTTTGTGTAGGTTTTTTTTTTAAAAAGATTGTTTTTAATGATGAGAGCCCAATTCTGCCAAACTATTTAGAATCCGGAACATTATCTAGTTTGACTAGAGCTGAATTAGCGCACGGCAGCGATTGGCATTGGAAGTGAAGTGGACAAGTGGGGGTTTTAGCAGCAGAACAAGTTGACGCTGATTATAAATCGCTCAATCGCTTGCTTTAAATCCTGATTATTTTAGGAGCTATGAAGTTATTCGTTGAACTTTCGTTTTCTAAAACAACACCCTCTTTGCGGTTCTGCCAAAAGTTATGCATGGTTCAGCGGTTCAGGAAGTTGCAGCGCTTTCAGCGTCAATGGGTATTTGAAAGTGTCGAAGCGATTTTTGAGTACGAACTGTTAAAGAAGCGATTTCGCTATGCGTTCCTTCATGTCAGCAATCCAAATTGGCATGGTTGTTGGTATCAGCGATGTAGAGCATGTAATTTTCTTTATTGTATCACACAATCCGCCGGATTCATTTAGCTAATTGATTAGTTAAATACCTTAATTAACTTAATTAGCTTACCATCGAAACTGAACATGAAATTGAGAAAACACTAAATTTACCGATGCAAAATCCCATCATCAAGGTTTCTGTCCAGGTGAACGGCGTATCTGCGTTTGTACAACATAGTTTCTTTTCTATTTCCAGCGAAGTGAAAAAATGGAATTGAAAACGTTTATAGTTTTAAATGTGGCGATCTTTTGCTACGATACAGATTGAACGGGGTTGCACCTCAGATGCATAGTTCCTTTTAGGTAATGGCGCCGTGTGCAACCACGCCTCCGCCGCCGACTCTTTCAGTCAAATCCACAATAGATGACTTGAGTCAAGTCCTAGCAAGCGTTCCAGTCGTTTGAAGCGTCATTCCATGGCTCCGGATATCCTTCGTACTGAATCGGATATTTGAGGAAGTGTAATACCCTAGAATTATGGCTGCTTAGCCACTCCCTATTTTACAGAGTGGGAAGGGCAATAGTAGTAAAAGTGCTTATGTCATTATACTAATTAGGGCACACGGGATAAGCGTGCCATAAGATTATGCTAATTAGGTATGTATGAGTTAAGGGTGACAAACTAATTAGTGATAGGAGTAAGTTGTCAATAAGATGTAATTCACATAATTAATTAACCGCAAGCACACGTCAAGTCAAGATGCGTCAAACAACTCTCATTGGTTCTCAGAGGTGACGAACGTTTTAGAAGACACGAAGTCGATTCTGATTGGTTCCACCACACTTGGACGACGCTTTAGAAATAGTATAAATATACCTAGTTTTAGATTAATTAGTTAGTTCTTGTCTCGCTACTCTAACGGTCAAATAAAGTATTTAAAGCAATAACGAGTCTTTGTCAAAGGTGCGAGATTGAACATTTCTAAATGCATGAGGGGAGGGAAGGGAATGCTGGGACCGACACTGGTCCTGGGTAGTAAGTCATGGTGGAGCCCTTGGCTTCACTCATGCAGTACGTGCTTTCAGAGCAGCCCCCGGTTGCCCCACATTGGGCCCGAGTTGAATAATTAAGTAACGTTAACGTACTTTAACGCTAAGGGGCATGACGGGTTAGAAAAGGATCCGGAACGTCAGAGAGAAGGGCCGCGGTTGCGTGGGCCGTGGAAAGGCCAAGTCTCTCGGATGGAATCCATGGACGTTACAGAAGAAATCACTAAGGTAGACATTACCAGGTGGAGGGAAGTAATATCCTGTTATTTCAGCGTTTTCAGCGCTGCGCTGAAAATTGCAGTGAAACTTGTGTGAACGGTTTTGTTCCAGCGATCCGAAGGAGGGCGACGCGACGTGGCGTAGGACAAGATGAGCTTGAGGAAGGAGCTTATTGTTGACGAAATGCCGCCGTACATGGCTGTAAGTAGGCTGAAGGGCGGGGCATTTGAAAGCGGCGCTTCGTATTTCTTAGATGCACTAAGACAATTTTTGTAAGAATAGTCGTAACCTGACGCTTAATTTTTATAGGAATCGCCGTAACCGGACGCTGAATTTTTATTGCCGTCGTAAACTGGCGCTGAATGTTTATAGGAACCATCGGACACGATACTCGAACTATTTTTATAGTCATAATTAGGCGCTGAGTTCTTGTAAGGTTCGAAGCTTGGCGCTGAGTCGCTGCTGTACTGATGTATACTATTACCTTCCGACGCATATTTTGGAAAGCGAGTTTGAGCGCTGTTTTGGTTTTCTAGAGTTATAAAATTTTGGTTTCCTTGTAAAAAATACTCAGATTTGGAAGGATCCTCGCTGTTTTCACGAGCGATGCAAATCCCTTTCCACTTGTCGCCCGCTTCAGCGACATTCTTTTTTCAGCGATGCGCTAAAAATTGTGTGCACGGTTCCGAAGCGACGTTCCAGCGATCCAAATGAGGCCTACGGGAAGTGGCTTAGGACAAGATGGGCATGAGGGAGGAGTTTATCCTTGACGTAATGCCGTCGTAATGACTATAAGAAGGGGCGGGGCATATGAAGGCGGCGCTTCGTATCGGTGAAATGCTCTAAAAGGCGTTGCAATTCTTTGTAAGAATTGTCGTGAGAGGGTGCTGTATTTTTTAAGAACCGTCGCAAAATGACGCTGAATGTTTGTAGGAACTTTTTGACGCGAGACTCGAACTTTTGTTGTAGTAATAATTTGGCGCTGAGTTTTCGTAAAGTTCGAAACTTTGCGCTGAATTGCTGCTGTGCTGATATATACTATTAACTTCCGACCCGTATTTTGGAAAGCGATTTTGAGCGTTGGGTTGGTTTTTCTAGAGTTTAGAAAATTTTTAATGCGTAGAACATAATTCTGCCAATGCTTATTATTCATTAAAGATTTTTTGAATCCGGGACATCATTTAGTTAGGCTAGAGCTGAATCTGCGATTGGCAGCGATTGGCTCTGGAAGTGGAGTGGACGTGTGTAATAGCAATTGCTAGAACAGAAGAACAAATTGACCCTGATTCGCTGCAGACACGGCAATGAAGGACGCAGCGTCGAAAGGAATTTGAAAAGTTGTACTGACGCTTGAAAGTTTTGTAGCGATTCTTGGTCTCGAACTGTTCAAATTGACAAGCGTGTCCCAGACCAATTCCAGCGATTTCACAGTTTGCTCTTACATGTCAGCGATCCTCAGGGCGATGTTGTTGGTAACAACGATGCAGAGTACGTGGTTTGCTTCATCTTGATGCATTCCGTTTGGTTCATTTAATTAATTAGTTAATTTGCAATAACAAAAGTATAATTAAACTAAATTTACCTTTTATCAATTAAGTCAACCATTCTTAAATCAAAACAGTCCAGCCGAAAACTACATTTCATTCTAAATCGCTGAAACTTCCGTTTCTATTTCGAGCAATTGTCACCAATCAGCGCTCATTGGTGACATCTACCGCTTTGACCTTTCTCAAAAATAATACTTTCAAATCAGCTTTTTTTACTTTTAAAGTTAATTTTTGAAAGTATTTTTACAAGTATTTTGTGGTTAAAAGTGTCGGCAACTGCTTCAAAGGAAATTTCATCTTGCTCATCAAACGCTAATCCTGCTCAAATTAGAATTTAGTAAAACTTATTTTCATTTAGATTTTTTACAAAAGTAAAAAACAAGTCAAATTTTTTAGTTTGATTTTTTTATAAACAAAAAACAATTTTTTGAAAATCTGTTTTACTAATAAAATATTAATCGAAGAAGTTGCTCTTGCTAGCTTTAGATGTTCGCAACAAAAACACGATCTCAAGTAACAATTTTGCAATCAAAATTTTGAAGACGAACATTTGAAGTTGCGCATAAGTGCTCTTTTAATGAAAATAATATTACCAATTCTTGAAAGATAGTATTTGAACATATTGCTCATTTTTCTAAAGAATGAAAAAAAAATGAACTTGAACTGAATCAGGGCTTCGCAGCGATTTGCTCGGGACATAATAAAATGTAGTGAACAGGTTAGTATACTTTCGATTTCAAAATTTTTGAAAAACTTAAAAATCTCGATTTTGAAAACGAATTGAGCAGAGGATTTCAAAATTTCAAACTAAACTAACAGTTAAAAGTTAATCACGATTAAAATATTTTGCTTTCAGTAATCCTCATCGGGATAATTCAGAAATTTCTTCCTTGCAATTCTCGTTGTATTTGAACAAATTATTCAAAAACTACCTTCTAAATTTTTCAAAGAATTTCAAAATCTTATTCTAAAAAGAACCGAGCAGAAACATTAAGCGCCAGCGCTGAAAAACGCTGAGACACAGCTAATGCACTAATGTGTAGACTATTCGAAAATGAGAATATATAAAATAATTAGTTATTAGTTATTAGTTAGTTAGTTATTAGTTATTAATTATCAATTAGTAAACTTTAATTAAACTAAATTAACCAATTAAAAAGAACTGGCTATTGGAGAAACCTAGGTTTGATACAAAATCCATGTCTGGAGATTTTCTTTATGGTTAATGGCGTTTCTCTTTGTCTGCAACGCTTCGCTGAAAGTTCCTCTTCTATTTTCAGCGATGGCACCAAACGGCGGTTTGCAGCGCTTCGTAGCCACGTCAACTATTTTGATTGATCCAAAAAAACGCATTCCAAATCAGTGTTTTAAAGTTGTAATTGACAAAATTTTCACATTTTGAATTTTAAATTTGTCAAAAAAGTAAACAAATTTCCTTAAAATGATGAAACCATTACAATTAAAAGTTAATCACAATTAAAACTTAAATAACAATTAAAATTTAATCACTAATTATGATATTTTACATTAATCCGCACCTGAATAATACAGGAATTTCTTGAACTTGCTACTTTACTTTTCTAATTTTTAATAAAAAAAAATTCAAGCCCACATTTTTAACTTTTCAAACATTTTCAGTTTAATTTCTAGTATGCGCAATTTTAAAAGCAATTCCTTGAACAGAATTCAGCAAAACTGCAACCGCTTTCTTCAAATCAATTCTTTCAAATCAAAAAAAAATTTCAAAATTATTCGTATCTTCAAATTTTAAAAAAAAAATCGAAATGATCAATATCTTCAAATTTGGTAGAATACATCTGGCGGAGTATGAAACTCTTTGGAATGAAACTCCTACGAGCAAAACCTGCAGAATTATAGATGCCGTTGAAATTAAAATGTGCTTATTGCCAAGACGTCGGTATTGCTGCTACGAATATTTTCCTGAGAGGAAAATTTACTTAAAATTAACTACAATTACAAGCTAATTATAATTAAAATTCAAGTGAATTTTTGTTTACTTTTAGTTTTCCTCGCCCGGATAGCTCACAAATTTCTACACACTCCTGCCCAAGATTTTTTAATTTCTCTGAAATTTTTAATTCTATATTTCTTTGTCAAAACCACATTTTCAATTTTTTTTAATAAGTACTTTTGGTTGAGAGTAGGCAAAATGTAGGCATTGTTCTCTCCTCCAGTGCCACCGATCAGTTTCAGCGATTTTTCCTCATGCCTATAGATTCTAGGAATTAAAACTTAAAAATTATTTTTTTAATTTGATTGCGATTTTGCCTCATGCCTGAATTTTAAAATTTATAGAAGTAAATGCTATGAAAGCTAAACAGAAAATTTTATTTCGACTGAAACTACAGGCATTGCAGACGGCTTTGGAATTTGAAATTTTACCTAAAAGTAAAATTTGCAAAAATTGAACTTCAATTAAGAGTGAACCACAATTAAAATTCAAAGATAAAAATAAAAATTTTAATTTATTAAATCTAATAATAGTTAAAATTGAATAATCCTCATAGGTAAAATTCAGAAATTGGTTCACACTGTCCGTCTCGCTAATTTTTTAAATAATATTAACTTAACTTTTCCGAGTTAAGAAATATTCAAAAAAAGATCCTTAGCGTTTTCCAGCGAGGCCAGTGTGACATTAGAAAGATCTTAGACTTGATTTTGATAATATAATTTGATTAGATCTTATTAATAATGTCGAATTATTAATTAATTTATTAATAATGAGTAATTAATAATTTAATATTAACCAAAAGCATTCCAATCATTCAATTCACGCTCGGTAATTTTTGGAACCTATAACACGATTTTTATGCCAGTTTTTTATCACAAAATTTTGAGCTGGCACAAAAGTGATATTTGAAAATTCGAAAAGATGATAAATGATTAAATGATAAGAACCTAATTCTGGCGGTGCTTATTATTTTTCAAAACTGTGTTGAGTCCGGAACATAATCTAGTTTGACTACAGTTGAACTACAGCCCGGCAGCGACTGGTTCGGCAGAAAATGGCACTAGAAGTGAAGCGGAAAATTGTAAGAGGTGGTTTGAGCAATAGAGCAAGTTGACGCTGATTGTAAATCGCTGACTTTTTGTTTTCTAAAACAACATTCCCTTTGCAGTTCTGCTTAAGGTCTCTTATGCACGGTTCAGCGGTAATGGAAGTTGCAGCGTTTTCAGCGTCAGAGTAAATTTGAAAGTTTCGAAGCGATTTTTGAGTTCGAATTGTTGAAGTTGTCATAAATGCCCCAGAACATTTTTAGCGATATCACGATGCGTTCGTTCATGTCAGCTATCCTAATGACTCATTGAAACACAATCCACCGGATTCATTTAGCTAAGTAATTAGTTAAGTATCTTAATTAATTTAATTAGCCTAGCATTCAACTAGTTGAGTAATGTTCATTAATTAGGCTCCGAAATAATTCAAATTTACTAAAATTTTATCCTTAATTTTACTTTAATTTTTTTTAAATATTTTCTTTAATCTGAACGGCGTTTCTATTTCCAGCGATGTGACCAATCAGCGTTCTGTAGCGCTTAGTCTACTACTTTGATATATTTCGAACAGAAACACTTCAAATCAGTTTTTTTTATATTTTAAACCAAAGAGTTTGTTTTAAACAAGTACGGTTGGAAATACCGACAACAACATTTCTTGCGCCGAAATTACCAAAAATTTTGTAGTAACACATTTCACTGGAATCAAGCTAGATAAGAGAGTTTTATCTTACGTAAGTATAAATTTAAAAGATATCGAGCAAAAAGTTGATTTTTAATTTAATGTTGCACACACGTGACCTCACAAAACAACTAAATGTCAAATTAAATGCCCACGTCCAACTGCATGAGGAACTGAGAATGGCGTACCATTTTTTTAAATTTTAGAAAATTTGAATGTTTTGTTGTTTTTATTTTTAAATTTTTAGAAAAGTGGAGGAGTCGTTGAAGAGAGTGAGACATCGAAAATATTCCACAAAATTGTAGAATTTAGAGTCCGGAATAAAAGTTCAGAAATTGAAGGCACGGGATTCGCAAAATTTTCAAGATGCGATCTCGACTAAGGTATGCAAGTTTTATTCTATCGGTTTTGTTTGTGCAAAAGTATCTAGATTTCCTTATTTTTTTAATTATTTTATTTTTGAAATTTGAATGATTTTCTTTTTATTTTGAAGAAAGTACTTTATCGTTCCTAATGACGGTAATCAGTGTTCTTTCGATGAGGAAAAATACAAATTTACATCCTTCTTTAGATGGTTTTTCTAGTTGATTGATGACGATCTATCTGTTCAAACATGTTCAAATAATTTTAAATAAAATTTAAACAATCTCTTAAAATTACATTTCTCAACATAGATAACGAGGTTGATCCAGAGTCGATTGGTAAAGTACGTCATCGCGTGCCCCAGGAATTTTGAATTTGCATCTCGGCAAAAGGTTGAGGTGAAAAGAGCCTGGAACTATTCTCTGATTGGTCGGAATATGTCCTTGAGCTCAACTTACTTGTACCTTCAAATAAAAAGGCAGAAAAATAAAGCATCAGCGCGGCGTTTTGTCTCATGCCTAAGTTTTTTTTAAACTCTTTAAAAGTTTAGAATTTTTAAAAATTTGAAACTTTCTTGCTTATAAGATCAAGGTTTTACCTCACTCGGAAGAGTTCCGTGACCTGGAAGAAATATACAACATAAATATATAATTAAAAATTTAATCACTAATTAAAATATTTCACCATAATCCTCACCGGGATAAAATTTCTTCGACTTGTCACTCTTTTAAACTTAAAAAAAATTAAATCCTCTTTTTTAGACTTTTTTTTCAAAATCTCATTAAAAAAAATTCAGCACATGCTTTTTCAAATGCACTTCTCCAAAATATATGCTAAAATTTGACAAACAAAAATGAATTTTCAGCGATCTGTTAAGCGCTGCACATTATGAGCGTCGATACTTGTCTGCTGTACAAATCCACCTCGTTTTTTTTAGTTTAAATTATATCTAAATGGGAGAATTGAAGTTAAAATATGTTTTGAATATCAAATTTATAGTCTTTAAATAGTTTCAGTCTAGGCGCTGAATTTTTGTAAGGTTCGAACCTTGGCGCTGAATCGCTGCTGTACTGATATATGCTAACAACTTCCGAATCTTAATTTGGAAAACACTTTTGATTGCTGTTTTGGTTTTCTAGAGTTTTAAATTTTGAATATAATTTCGTTCGAAATATTAGACTCGGAGGATAATCGCTGTTTTAACGACCGCTGCGAATGCCTTTCCATTTGTTGCCCGCTTCAGCGCCATATTTGAGTGCGCCGAATTTTGAAATTTGTATTGACTGGGCGGGGCTAAGTGGCCTCGATACGCTGATTGGTTAAATAGTGCAATTTTTTGCGACGGTCCGTACTCCAGCCGTTCGAGGACCGTTTCAGATGGTGGTGAAGCGTATGAAAAATTCCGATGGTTTTCAGCATTTTCAGGTTCCCCCGTAGGCACCACTAAAATCGCTTGAAGCGTCACTCCAGTACTCCAAACTTATTCCATATTATTTGTACGGACTCGGATATTTCAGGAAAGAGGAGTCACTCGGATAGCCATATTCAGGAGCGGAGTACCACTCATGATTTTCAGCGTTTTCAAGCGTTTCAACGCTTGAAAGCTTGCAGCATTCAAGCGCTCATGCGACGTGCGAGTCCCGAAAAAAAAAGTGTCATGCTAAGACGTTGTACACAAAAAACAACAAAAAACTTACGCATACTTAATCAAGAAATGAATTTTTATCATCTTTTGGGTTAATTTAATTCCTAATTAATTAATTGCTAATTAGACGTTTTGACTTTACAGTTTGCGAATAAATGAATTGTGCGCCGCTGCCCTTGAGCGCTGAATCTGCATGAAAAATTCTCGTTTTCGAATTTTTTGCCCACTGCTGCATCACCTGCGTTCACTATATCCGGGAGGTGCGCAGCGTTCTTGAATCGCAAAAAGCAGGCGCTGAGGTGAGTCAATAAGCTCACTCGACCAAATTTGCGAACGCGCAGGACAGAGCGTCTGCTCAGTATTTTTAGAACAAGACTTGAAAATATTGGGTAAAGTGAAAATTTGACGTTGGATAAAAATTTGAAGATTTCAAAATTTCGAAAGAAAATGAAGTCAGGTTGAAGAAAGTTGAATTATCCTGGTGAGGTTAAAATAATAGCATGAAATTTCTTCTAATTTCGTTTAAATGTAAATTGTGATTAAGTTTTTAATTGAGTTATTTTAATCGTAGTTTATTTTTCACTTTTTTTGACAAAATTGTAATTCGAAATTTTGGTAATTGCAGACTCGGGAAATAGAATTTATAATTTCAACGCCGTCTTGAATTCTGCAGGTTCTTGTGATGTTAAAACACCAAATTCTTCTAATCGAATGATGTGGTGTTTTTGTCGCGGTCTTTTTTTTTGAAAGTTTGAACTTTTTCAAATTTCCAATTGTACAGAACGTAATAGTCGACGGTTTCGCTGACAATTGCGATTCCCAGATCGTACGTTGCCGATCGCTGATTTCGGCTTAATGGTTCATGCTCATCTTCTGGACAAAGGCACTAACAGACGCTAGATCATGCGCGTTCAAAATTTTAGGCGAGCTGGAGCTCGATTTAATTATAATTAAAGGTTAATTACAAGTAAAATTTAATTAGTGCTGAAAAGTCCATGCCCATTTTCAATTCAAAGGCTAACAGAGCCTGAAACCTGCGGCTTAGAAGACTTAGAACCGAATTTGTAGGGAAAGCGTTTGAGCGTCGGCGTTTTTTTCAGCATTATTGCCGGTTTTGCTCGAGTCATGGACGCTGCACTCCTCTCGCATGAAGTGAATACAGTTGATCGCTGGATTCAAATTCTAATGATTCACATTCAAAAGGAATTTTTCCAGCAGCAATGAAACTGCTTTATTTCTTAGTTTCTGCAACACTGAATCTTTCGTTTTTATTTCCAGCGATGTGACCAATCAGCGTTCTGCAGTGCTTCGTAGCCACGTCTACCACATTGATCTATTTTGAACAAAAGCACTTCCAAACCGTCAAATCGAAAATGTTGTTTCAAATTATTGTTTTGAAAAGAAAGTACTTTACGAAAATTTAAACTCAATTTTATCAATTAATTTATTAATTGATTAAACTTTAATTGTCCACGCTCTAATTAACATTATTAATTTTTAACTAATAAATAAGAATTTACAAAATGAGCGGATAACTCAAACCAAAACTTTGATAACTTAATATTGATGCTAAAAATTTGAAGTTGCAACGAAACGCAAGTGATAATTATGATAAAAAAAATCAATTATTATTTCATTAGTAATTAATCAATTCATAATTAAACGCAACCAACAACATTTAAATTATTCACTTTAGAATAGACGCCACAATTGTATCTGAAGCAACAATTTTTGTACTAGTTTTGAAGACATATATTCAAAGTGGCGCAAGTGGTGTCAAGCTCATTTTTTAAACTTTTCAAAATCTCGCTGAAAACGCATAAAACATTTCTTTCAGCAGTATTCTCTGGGCCATACAAGAAATGTGCTAAAATTTTATACCTCTCAGCAGCAGCGTCGCAATTCAATAGAAGGTCAAATACCAAGAAGGATTTGCATTTCCAGCGATTACTGAAGCGCTGCGCTCGTTACATGGCTACTGCAGAAATCCTCCTAAAAATTTGAAGTTTAAATTTTAACAATTATTCAAGCTTAGGTTAACTAGCTAGTTAAATGAGAGAATTAATTTTATTTATTTTTTGAAAGTATTGGTTTATTGATTCAAAAATTGAATTGGGCGATGTCAATTACATTCTAAAAATGATGACAGAAAGTTCCAAAAATTGAAAACAAATTCATGATTACAATTTTTGACAGATTTAGCAAAACTATAATTTATTGCCATCGACATCGATGGTGGTGAAATCGACATTTCGACATCTTATCTAAAAGTAAAGTGTGTTTTTTAATATTTTTAGATAAATTGAAATCTTACCGCTCAAAATTTCTAAATCTGAAAATCCAAAATTTGAAACTTCAAAATACAAATTGTAAATAATCACACCTAGGCATGGGGCATTTTTAATAAATGAAAACCTGCAGATTTCGAGAAGGCGTTGAAATTACAATTCTATTATTTCTATCAAAATCTTTCTATTATTTGCAATTTCCAAAATTTCGACATTTTGGGAATATATTTTGCATAAACGTAAAAGCAAGCAACAATTTTAATTTAATTATAATTATCTCATAATCACAATTAACATAATTAAAACCTCAAAATAATTCAAACCTAAAAACTTAATGCGACATTTTCAGCTTTTCTAAAATTTTGAAAATCTTGTTCTGAGAATTACTGAGCAGACGCTTTAAGCAGCGATTTCAACACCGTTCAGTGCTCATTTTACGGATAAAAACAACATCGGATGCTGATTCCTGCTCGTTGGAAAATTTTGGCGAGTATACTTAAAAAAGCTTATAGGGAATGCTGTTTGAGGTATGCTCTTCATTTTCAGGTTTACCGCCATTTTGCCTCAAATCAGCATTTTTGAGCGATTTAAGAACGCTGCACAGTGGAGCTCCTGATCGCTGAATTTTCGTTTTCTAGAACAACTTTCTACTCTCCGCCTTCGCAGTTCGCCGTCATGTTGCTCATGCGCTGTTCAACGGTATTGAAAGCGCTTTAAGCGGCAAAGGAAATTGTATTTACGCTGGTTTTGAAGCGATTCCAGACTGCGAACTCTTTAAGGTTCCAGGCCAACCCCATTGATTTATAAAGTACGTTCCTTTATGTCAGCGGTCTTGAAATAACACGGTTGCTAGCGTTAGTAAACTTACCTGACATCTGACTCAACTTAACGTTTAGTACAGAAAAACATTTCCAAATTCCAGACGCCGTTGAAATTGAAATATTTCTCTAATTTTCAATTACCAAAATTCGCTAGTGTGGATGGATACATATTTTCCCATTATTATTTCAAATTTTGCGCTATTTAGCACAGGATTGCACTTGAGGAGAAGGTGCAGAATTTGCTGAAGAAAAATGCGGATGCGGGGCGCCGCAAAATACGGAGAATATTTGTAGTAACTCAATCCGGTGGAATGACGCTTTCTACGTCAAAACTTATGTTCAAAATTGAAAATGAAATTCTTTTAGAGAGGTTTTTTTTTAAGTTTTTTTTTTTCAAATGAGGACTCGGTAACGCTTCAGATAAATTAAAAAAAATTCAAACAAATTTTTCAAAAAGTAACGATGAATAATATTTGAACAAGTGTGAAAATAAGATTTGTTTTTCAAACGCTAAGGAGCGTAATGTTCGATAATAGTTTATATTCTTCAAGTAGTGTTGAATTCGGAACAAGATCAGCGTTTGGTTTGGAGGAATATGGCACAGAAAGATAGGCGGACGCGAGTAGAAAATTGCAAATCGTTTAATCGCTGGAAATATGGCTACCTTCCAATCACATTTTGCATGCAGCGATTGTGCTAAAAATCGCTGTTAATTCAGGGCGTGATTTCCAGAGTCAGCGGCGGATAGAACAGATGATTTTTGAAAAGCGATTATTTGCGCATTCGAAAATTCAGCAATTGAAACGCTTACAATCCCATTCGAAAACCGAATAGAATAAGAATATAATATAATACCGATAAGAATACAGAAGAGAGACCTAATTAGCTAAACAAAAAACTAATTTTGCATGAAAACCCTCAGCAGTTTTCCAAAAGGAGCTGAAATGAAACTTTTAACTATTTCCCGATTGTCCAACAGTTAGCCATTTTTAATTGCTAATTTGCCGGCGACGCACAATTGATTGATTTGCGTGCCATAAAATTCTAATTAGACTTAAGTAGCAATTAATTAATAATTAAGCGTTGATGGAAGAAATATAACATTACCATAAGGCGAGATAACTCCGGTTAACTTAAGACACCAAATTTTTTATTCCGCTTTCGATTTTGATCAATGCCTAGATCTAACTGGGTAAAAGCATTTTTTTATGCGTGAGATTGTTTGAGGAAAATGTCAAGTGGCACATAAGTGATTTCGAAAAGATAATAATTTAAATTTTAAAAATTAAATGATGAGAAGTTTATTAAACACATTTTTTCAAACACACGAAGAGAACACAATGCTGTCATATTTTTTTTATTCTTCAAAAAATTTTGAATACGGAACATAATTTGGTTTGACTAGACTGGAATCAGCGCATATCAGCGATTGGCTCAGAACAAAAAGGTACTGGAACAGGTTTTATGATAGCAGAGAAACAACTTGACGCTGATTGCAAATCATGGAATTGCTGTGGACAAGCTTTCTATCTCATTAATTCCCAAAAGGTAACTTTTCCATGAGGTACTAATCGCTGAATTTTCTTAAAACAGCGGAGTTGATTCAGGCAGTCAAACAACGTCATATCAAGTGTCAGCGATTCAACCAACTAGCAAACAAATAGTTATTTTGGCGGGAGAAAAACCTACACACATTTCCAGACGGCGTTGAAATTCTGACCCAAATTGTTTCTCGAATCTGCAATTGCCTAGGTTTTGTCATTATGTATTGAAATTTTTACATAAACAGTAACAATTTCTTTAGATTCAACAAGGCCGGTAAACAAAGCAGTAGTGAGTGGGAGGGTTGTTACACGTCAAGGATCGTGGGTTAAACCGATATGAGAAAAAACCCCTTTTTTCCACCCACCCTACATGAAAATTTTTGGTCC